>JBAMJV010009323.1:0-32359 GCA_037951105.1 Echinarachnius parma
TGAGAGTGAGCTACGCCAGTCGAGTCGGCGGCATGCGAGGCTAGGAGTCCCCCGCTCATTCACGGCTTCTGCTCCAGCTCTGACTCGACGCTAGCTCATCTTCATGCAGTCGGTCTCAGTCCCGTCTCGGTCTTGTCTACGAAAGCGGTGGTTTTATTTCTACCTTATATAATGTATGGCCTACTTTGTATCATTATTGAAGGAGATTCAGTTTGTAAATTTCAACCCAAATCATGTCACTTGTTCTTGGAGATTTCACCTCAATCTTCAAGTTTTGTATTGGACTATTTTTATTCGCTTGAATTTGATACCTGTTTTTGTTGGTCAAGTTAAACAAGAAATGTCTATAGCTTAGACATAGCCTAGGCAGGCTAGGGTAGGCCCTTTAGATAGGTCTAAGCCCTTTTTGGGGTAGTAAGATTGACCATGGTTAAATACATTGAAATTGGATCTAATTTGCAAAAATAAAAAAGTCAATTCAAATCATGTGCAAATTGCATTTTTTTGAGGGAGGGGGGGGGGGGGGGGGTATGAAAGACTAAACTCCAAATGCATACATGTATGGACATACAGCTAGCCAGTCATGCCTGCATCAACATTGTAGGTGTAATAGGGTTTAATGCCTATAGGCCTACTAATTATTTTCTAAATATTTAATCCAGGGACTCGGCAAAAAAAAGGAAGGCAGCGTAAAAGGAAACTGGCATAGTACTACCATTTGTTCTCATCATTTGGGGAAAGGATGGGGGTGGTCCAGAATCAAGCCTTTATTATTCTAGTGATGTAGATGTACATTTCTTATTCCTCTTCTAATACAAATCAGCATCAGGCTTGAAGATTATGAACCATATTTATCAAAACAAAATAATTTACATCAATTTCTTCAATCACCATCAATCATAGCCACCTTTCAACTAATCATTTAAAGGGAGGGGATCATAAGTTCTTCAATGACTTTACAAAAGTATCCTGACCTAAATGGGAAAATATAAGACTATCATGCCACACTTCATACACCCTGTTAGTTAAGAAGCAGCTATATAGCTCTCCAATCAGGAATTCCACCCTGACACTCAACATCATCCACTATAACCATTATCACCACAATCAGTGTGCCAACAAAATAACAAATATCTTCATTCTAAAAATAAGAAATAAACATTAGATACCAAAGTAATAATATTTGTTCTTGAATTATAATATATTATAGATTATTTTGTTTACAATATTGAAAATTGTAGATGGATGCAAGTAAACAGTTCATTGAGAGACATGTGGTATTTACATGAATCTATTTATCTACACACCAAGACCAAGTTTGTAATATACATTATAATTTGACTTTAAATTATGAAAAAGTGAGAGTTTAATAGATTTAAAGATGCTGTCCTCTTTTTGAAAGCCGGAGCAAATTGTTGAGAGATAATATGAAAGAAAGGTTTTTTTTAAAGCTAGCCTGAGAAGGTTAGGACTTGAAAATGTAATGTTTGCATGTTGTGGTAAATTGAAGGTTGGTTGTCTAAACCACCAATAATTACACATCGCACCATTAGGTTCTGTTAAGGAGGCATTATTGCATGCATTGTTTATTGAATTCATTGGGAGAGTATATAAATGTTAAAGGGAAAGTTGAGTTCTGGTAAGGAGAGTACAGTTTTGGTGAAACTGAATTTTAGTAACCAAAACCTGCATCATTACATTACAAGCTAATAGTTATAACTAGAAAGGAACACAAAATTACAAATGACGTAGTAAAAATCTTCTTCTTTTTTTCAATGATATTTATTGTATTCATTGCTCAAAACAAAATAACAATAACAAACAATACGAGAAATCAGTACATAATATAATCAGTATACGTATTTTCATATCTTAACATAATCATGTAGAATATAATTTTAAATTTACATCTAAATGATACAAACAAATTTGTATTGTTGTACATCAAATAAAGCAGAGCATGAACATAAAAAAGGGGGAAAAGAGGGGAAAACTCTTTTCCCCTCAAAGAACACCCTATACAAGTGCTTACATACACACACACGCGTGCACACACCCACACACCCATCCACATACAATTGCATACATCTGAAGAGAATCTCGACCATTATGTCCGCCTTTCGTTTTATTGCTTCTGTTTGCCTTCCTTATTCTAAATTGTCCCACTTTCTAAAATGATACGTTAGTGTACCACGGTCCCCAGCTAATTTCTTCTCCTCCTTTCTATTTTCTAATAATCTTTTCTTAATCTCCAAAGCAGTTGGTGGTTTATTTCTATTTTTACTATCTATAAATATCATGTATTTTACCAAAATTATTATATGATTTAATAACTGTTCCTTCCCTATATTTAACTCAACTATTCCTACATGAATATCTTTCCAATTTATATTTCTAATCTCTACTAAATTAAATAAATTTCCACACGCTTCCCAAATTGGTTTTACTTTCTCACAAAGAAAAAACAAATGCTCGTAAGTTTCTTCATATTTACCACAAAAAGAACATAAATTACTATCAACCATTTTAAATGTATATAAATATAATTTAGTATATATAATATTATAAAGCATTTTAAATTGAAATTCTCGAAGCTTACTATTCAAAGTGCATTTTCTAAGTCTTAAGAATAAAAGTATGTCTTTCCCATTAATATTATAAATCTGCTCTAAATTTCGTTCTGCATATGATTTTTCTACTTTTTTACTTAATAAAAAATTATATATCATTTTTGAAGTAACCTTATCTAACATATATACCTTTTCAAAAAATAAAAGGTTCATATCTAATTCCCTATCTATATTTAAGTGAATATTTATATTCAAAAATTGTTTCCATGAAGGGGGAATACCAAGAAAAATACGTTGTATTTCCATAATCTCTAAACTATTTAAACCTTTTCTTTGAAATTCCTCATTTGATTTTATATTGCCTTCCCCATCAACAATATGATGCAACCTATAAATATTCTTTTTAAATAACTGTTCATTGAAAGGAACATGTCCATCAATAAAAACAAATCTATTATTATAAATAATTTCATTCCTTTTAGAAGTATTTTCTTTTAACAAAAATGATTTCGTGGCAATCCAAGCGTTCAACATGTCTCTATAAAAAGCTGGTAATGCTAATTTAAATATATCTATAATTGCATTATTATTATAAAATATCAAAGTTCCACCAAAATCTTTAGTTAAATAATTAAAATATTGCTTCCATCCCATATGTGCATCCCCGTTAAAAGTCTCTTTACCCACATAATCCTCTGCACTAAAATAAATAAATAAAAGTCAGTTAATCTTAGCCCACCTCTACAATAATCCAAGAACATTACATTACGCTTAATCTTATCTTTTCCATTCCACAAAAAGTCAAAGACCAATTTATCAAAATCTTGAAATACCCAATTCGGTACTGGTGTCAGTGCCGACACATAAATTAATTTTGACAAAATAAACGTTTTTATCAATTGAATTTTTCCCATTAAAGTTAAATCTCTTTGTTTCCACCACGATAGCAACTTTTTAATTTTACTCAAAATTTCCTTATAATTTGTCCTTTCCTGAACTTCAACATCTAAAGAAAAATAAATACCTTAAATCCTCACTATTTCTACTATTTTACCAAATGGAAGAGCAATATCTTTATTTTGAGAAGGGCCTAACAATAATATGAAAGTTTTTTCTTTATTAATTTTTAATCCAGAATTTCTAGCAAAACTTTCAAACAATTTCTCCACCCTTTTAAATGATTTGGAGTCCCGAATAAAAAGAGTCATATCGTCTGCATAAAGAATTTGTTTTATTTCTACGTTATTAAACGTGAATCCTTGTATTTCAGGGTCTTTATATATTGAACGAACTAAAATTTCAATACAAAGTATAAACAAATATGGGGACAGGTGGTCCCCTTGCCTTACACCCCTCTTAATATTAAAGTATCCAGTAGATGCGCCCCCATTAAAAACACAACTTTGAGCATTATTATAAATAGTCTCCACCCATCTACAAAATGACGGTCCAAAACCAAATGTAATTAAAACCTTCTGCAAAAAAGTATGTGAAACTGAATCAAAAGCCTTTTCAAAATCAATTATCATCATATATCCAGGTATTTTATTGACTGATGTATGATGAATTATATCATCTATCATTCTTATTGCTTCACCTATGTTTCGATCTTTTAAATATCCCACCTGATTGACAGAAATTATTTCATTTAAAACTTTTTTAATCCTTATTGAAAGCACTTTAGTTAAAATTTTGTAATCTACATTCAATAAAGATATTGGTGTATAATTTTTTATAAATAGGGGGTCTTTTCCTTCTTTATGAATTAAACTTATAACTGCCTGTTTTTGTGACGAAGATAGTTCCTTTTTTTCGAAAGCTAAATTTAAAGAGTTTACTACCAAATTTCCTATTAGTGGCCAAAACTGTATATAAAATTCTACACTTAAACCATCGTTCCCTGGTGATTTATTACATGCCATTTCTTTTATAGCTGCCAAACATTCTCCGTTTGTTATTTTACCTTCACACAATAAACTCAAATCTAAATTTAATTTTGGCAAGTCCTGAAAAAAATCATCCACAAAATGAATTTCCTCTTCTGATTGAGCATATAGCTTACTATAAAACATAGATATTCCTTGCATAATATTTTTTTGATCAAAACAAATATTTTCATTTATATAAAGTTTACTAATTAATGTTTTCTTTTTATTAGACTTCATTAATTGAGTAAAATATCCAGTGTCTCTTTCTCCACATTCATAGTGTGAAGCTCTAGAGCGAATTTTAATACCTTCATTTATATAATTATAACAATCCTGTAATTCTTTTTTTTTTCGTTCCAAATCATCAACTTTTCCCTGGTCTATCCCATTCAACAATTCATTTTCCAGCTTAAAAATATCCTCTTCCCAATTTCCAATTTTTTGTTTTCGTTGTTTCGCCTTTTCTTTTGAATATTTTCTACTAACATTTCTAATTTTCATTTTCAAAAAATCCCATAAAACTCTTTATCTTCTATTTCTATTCGAAATTCATCTTTTAATTTAATAATTTCCTCTTTAATACAATTAATATATTCAATATCTTGACATAAACTATTATTCAATTTCCAATAGGATCCCTGAAACTTAAATGAATGAATTAACTTATCATAAAATTGCAACTGAATGGCTGAATGATCCGGAGCCATAGAAGGAATAATATGACACTTAAATACTACCTGTTCTATTTGCTTAGAAACCAACCAATAATCTAATCTACTTTGCATAAATGGATTAACTTGCCTATATGTAAACTGTTTCTTTAATCCATTTCGTACCCTCCAAATATCCAGCAATTCAAATCTATCTAAAAATTGTTCAAATAGAATATTAAATCTAGACTGAACGCTGGGTCTACTATTTCCAAAATAATCTAAATCTTTATTTAAAATAATATTAAAATATCCTCCAATAATTATTGCATTATTTTCTTTATTAATGTTCCTTATTAATGTTTCAAAATTTACTAAAAAATCAATCTTCTCTAATTCTCTTCCTCTTACTGGCAAATAAACATTAGCAATTATCAATTTCATCCCCTGAATAATGCATTCGATTATAACATATCTGCCATTATCATCTGAGATAACATTTAAAACCTGAATATCTAATTTATAATCTATCAAAATAAGCACCCCTTTACTATGGTTTGTCCCATGACTAAAATATGAACTCCCATTCCATGGCAATGTCCAAGTCTCCTCGACTTCAATTGTACTGTATGTTTCTTGTAAAAAAACAATATCTACACCTTTATCTTTACACCATGTACAAATTTTTTCCCTCTTTAATTTTTCTCGGATTCCATTAACATTCAAAGAAAGAAAATTACATCTAATATAACTATCTTTACCCTCCATAACTAGATATTAACATACACATATTCATGCATTCTTTTCTCCTTAAATTGTATACAATTATAATACACGGGCTAACAATAGCAAGCTCAAAAATATATAAATTACTCCAAAAGCTGACATATTGGTCGAGGTCCCCAACAACATAGGCAATGCAATCAACATTCACACACACCACACACAACAGACACAGTAACTGAACTAAACTAAATTGTAAGATATCTACACTAAACATTGCTCCTCGTTGAGGTTTCTACGACAAAAGAAATAAAAAAAAGTGTACCAAACACCAACAAACAAAACAAAAACATTTCCGCTAAAAAAGAATAAAAAAGAATACAAAATCTTATGAGGATTTACTCACAATAGCATCACATGTTCAAATACCATTCTAACATACAGATTTTCAATTTCAAAAGCATGAAAGTAAAAACCTTTACCCGTTAAAGGCCTGTTCACAAAGGACGCGACCCCGCGCGACCAAACCCACGAATGCGGCACGCATCGGCCCGAATCCATGGCAAGCCGCCTTAATCTCCATAAGGCCAGGCCAATTATACCCCCGAATAAAAACGTGCACGCACGCTAAGCGAAGCGCATAGAACACAATAATTTCCTGCCACGGATTCGCACCACTGCGCACGGCATGTTATCATTCAAAAAGAGCCGTTACAACGTAAGAGGGCGCTCTCTAAACACTCATCGGTTTCAACCATTTTGAATAAAATATTGTGCATGTGATGCTTTGATGAAATAGTGATTAGATAGAGAAATAACCAACAACTATTTAAAAACCTATTTTGTAACTTTTTGAAAAGAGGAAGCATTTTTTTGAATTTTTAACGGCTGGTTCAAAATTCTCTAATAAACCTGGGGGCCCAGGTTTATTACAAATTGTTATATTTATGGATATTTCAGCCGTCTCTGAACCGATTTTGATCAAACAAAGATGATTTTATTATTTAAATATTATGCTCTTTCAAATTTTACACTCAGTTTTTCATTACCTCACAAAAAAATAAGTAGTCTAGCGCCCTCTCTACCAAAACTCAACTATCCCTTTAACTCAGCAGCTCACATGTGATGGAATGAATATCAGCATGTTATGTAAACACTGGTCATACACTCTGGTTGTATACAGGAAGTGCATGCCTATAGCTATGCATGCACCCCATGCACATCACAATGTACTCTACAATGCAGTCTACATAATTTATGTTGTTTACAAGTACAACAACAGGTCATTGTTTGACCTACATTCACTGTTACGCAAAATCTAGAATTGTCTAGACTGCAACTAGTCTGGGTTACAGACCCTAATAATACTACAGAAAAGACCTGTTTGGGGAACATTTTTAAAATTCAGATCTTGAAATAACAAAAGGAATTGTAACAGGCCCAGCCATTTCATCAGTCTTTGTGAACTAAGATATTTGACCATTGTTATAACGAGCATGATGGGTCCACTGAATTTAGCTCTTTATATCAGATAGCCTTGGGCTTAAAGCAATTACCTCACTATATCAGGTAACTTATGTGATAACAGGTCTCGTTATAAAGAGGTTCCACTGTAGTAATGATCAATGTTCACAAACAAAATATTACATCTATTTAGGTTTTGCATACAATGAAAGTGATTCAATCAATTTTGTGGGGTTATATGGCGATTCTATCATTTTTCTTTCAACTTGACCATGAGGAAAATAAAAATCTATAATATAGATTCAGAATTTAAAAAAGAAATGAGCCTGAGGGTTTGTCAATTAGATTATGGAAATACATTTTTTGTTTTTGTCTTTAATCTTTATCACTGCAAATGTTCAAATTTCACCAACAAAATGTCTAGAGAAACATCAATTTGTGCGAGGTAAGGCTCTAATTAAGTCTCTAACCCCTGAACTAGATAGCACTCCTTTTAAAATTCCTCCTCAATACACATGCTAGAAGGGTTCAGGAAAGTACCACTATGAAATGCATTCTAGCTCAGTGCTGGTTACCCATGGTGAAATTCCCATGGACTATATTAACAATTTTACCAATTGAAATAAATTGGTACCAATTGAAAATTACCCATTGAAAATTACCAATTGAAATCAATTGGTAATCGAAGAGTATATGGAAAATGAAATAAATACCCATTGAAACCAATTCGAATTTCATTGGGTACCAATTGAATTCAGTTTCAATTGTTACCAATTAGAATTTCATGGGTACCCATTGAATTCAATGGGTACCAATTATAATTTCAACTGGAATTTTTCCCTGGGTAGAACACAGTAAAAGCAATTGAGAGGTCTCAGGCAGAATCATAAGCCTATTTTCTTTGCTCACTTTCATTAAATTAATTCATTCTGATCAGTTCCCATATGTTTTGATTTAAAAGAATTAGGAATGCCTAATTTTGTTACAGTGGAACCTCTTTATACCAAACTCCATTATAACGAGGTACCTGATATAGCATGGTTATTTGACAGGTCCAGGTGGTTTGTATTTTTCTTTTTTGTAAAGCCCTGATACAATGAGATATGTAAAATAACACAGTAAATTCAGTGGGTCTGAGATGCTCGTTATAAAGAGATTTCACTGTAAACTTGCAAGTTCCAGAAGCTGGCAGTATTATTCATATCTTTCATGGATCATCCCCTCCTCTTGATGAAATATGAACATCTCTAACAGCAAAGCATGATTATGTATTATTTTGTAAACCAACAAAACTAACATAACTCTGATTCTGTTACTTACTTCATTGAATGAATGATTCTGTTTTGTTCCAGGCCATATAGTATATTGCATGATCCTTTACAAAAGTATTACTTTCATCATATTCACATCTTCAAATGTTAAGGTAGTCTTTACAGTCTATGGCTTGTCCATTGCTTGTGAACACTACCAAGTAACATCCATGGTGATCTGTCATGCTCATATAGTCCGAAGATCTGTAATTACAGAATGCAAACACAAACGGAGAAAGAATGTTAGACTATAGAGTATAGCTATTGCACTTTCAGCCCACTTAAAGACAGTTGATTTTGATAAAACATATTCTCCATAAACAACAGCTGGAGTATTTTCGGGAACAGTCCTGAATGAGTTAATACTACTATAAACTTTCAAATAAATTGTCTTGTCCTCAAAAAGCATGTATATAGAGCAGTGGCGTAATGGGCAAACACTTTTGGGGGGCACAACCAATTTTTGCGAGGGAGCGAAGCGACTAAGCGGGTGGAGGGTGTGGGAGGGGGGTGTGCCGGTAAGGAGCTCAGGGACGGATCTAGCTTTTTGCTCAGGGGGGGGGGGGGGTTTGACCCAATGACGATGCGGAGCATCGTCCACGAGCCGCGTAGCGGCGAGGCGAGTTTTGGGCTATTTTGAACACCCGTAAGTGATGTTTTCCTGGCATCTACAGTCCATGTACAGTACTGTGCAATTGTATTTTGACACGCAGGTGCGAAATGCTTTCACTTCACTTCGCACGTGCGAATTACGCACATTATAATACGCACTTCACTTCGCATGTCAAAATACAATTGCACAGTACTGTACGCCTACCTGAAAAAGTATTTCACTGATGTTTGCTTTCTCTTTTTGGGGCAGTTTCCTTGGTTATTTTCTGATGTAGGCCTACATACAGCTATATAAGACAACCCAGATAACAATGCTACGTTGGCCCATCGTTGGCCCAATGTAGGCGGTCATGTTGGGCCAACGTCAAAACGTGACGTCTAGCCCACGTCATTCTTGCCGCTGGGCCCTCGTTGGCCCAACCCCCATACGCCAACGTTAATTGCCAATGTTGAGCCAACGTTTGCCCAACCATTTATTTTGCTATTTCTGACGTCAAGCCAACATTGAGCCGACTAAACCCCAACGTTAATACGACTATATAAGTCAATGTCGGGCCAACGTTAAAACGTGACGTTTGGCCCACGTCATTCTTGCCGCTGGGCCCTCGTTGGCCCAACCCCCATAAGCCAACGTCTTGCTACGATGTTGCGCCAACGTTTGCCCAACCTTTTATTTGGCTATTTCTGACGTCAAGCCAACATTGAGCCGACTAAACCCCAACGTTAATACGACTTCGGGCCAACCTTGAGCCAACCATGAGCCAACCTTGAGCCAACCATGAGCCAACCTTGAGCCAACCATGAGCCAACCTTGAGCCAACCATTACAAAAAAAAAGATTGATAAGTTGCATGGTGTTACAAAGTCTACCATACCGTCACGCAAACATTTCATATTTCATACTTATCCTAATCCTATTCCTATTCCTATCATCCTATCCGATCCTATCCTATCCTATCGTCCTAACAATCGTCCTAACAATTTACTACGCCATCGGCTTAGTATATATATCCTATACATACTATGTACATTTGTTAATAGTTAGTAACTGCCGAGAGTAGATTGAGAGTAGATTCTAAAATAATCAGCCTTTGAATCATCCTTCATAACACTATATTCGGGTGTCATTTATAGTTTTATAAATTATATAGAAAAACAAGGACAAGTTAACACTGTTTTTAATACAAATAATAGCAAAAATAGCAATTTTTTTCTGTGCACTATTATGATCGTTTATAATCGATCATGAACCCCGATAGCGATTCTGCATTGGCCCAATGGGTGATTTCAAGTATGGTGTTTAGGGTTGGTGTTAGTGTTTATCAAACCCGCGTTTGTGTGTAATAAACACTTACACCGGCCTTAAAGACCATACTTGAAATCACCTATTGTTGGCCCACTTACGACGCATTGGGATCGATTGCGGAACGAACCTTTACCGATCATAAATCACTAATTAATAGGTGTATCAAAGTGAATAAAGAGGGGGCTGTGCAAAGGGGCTTTGCACCCCCAATATTTTGTTAATTTCGTAAATTTAATTTAATTGTATTAATTTACCAATTCAACAACATCATAATATAATGTACAATATTTCACAATTTCCCGTCATTTATTAAAAAGGATAGACATTGCATAGTATATTAGTCAAAACTAGCCCTTGAGCAACTATATAAGCAATACAAGTATATACTGCACATTATATTATCGATAATGAATTATATAGAAAACAAGGATATGATAACACTGTTTTCAATACAAATAATAGCAAAAATAGGAATTTTTTTGTTCACTATTATTTTTTTTTTTTTGTAATAGTATTTTATTTTCTCTCAAACAAATTTACAACGTAAATTTACAATACAAATCATTCATATAAGTACAACAAACTAATTGTGTACAGCATTACATATACATATACAATCTGTTCTTATACATATAATGATAATCATAGTGTTTGAGAAAAAAAAGAGATCTATAGTAAAACAGAGAAACAATAGCGAACTAACAGAAGAAGGATAAAAAGAAAAAGAAAAAAAAAAAGGGGGGGGGGGAGGCGGTAGTAAGAACTCTGTACATGGTGTCTCTGTGTCATACCCTAGTCAGAGAGTGTGTTCCATTTTCTATAATGAATTTGCAATGTTCCTCTCTGTTCAGCTATCTTTCTTTCTTCCTCTTTATTTTTCAATAATGTATCTTTAATATCTTTTATAGTTGGAGGATAATCTTTCGTTCTACTATTAACAAATATCATACTTTTTATCAACAATATAACATGATTTAATAATTGATCTTTTCCTACATTACTAACCTTGATTCCTACATGGACCCCTTTCCAATCTATATTTATTAATTCTTCTAAATCAAACTCGTTACCGCAGTCTACCCAGATCATTCTTACTTTTTCACAAAAGTAAAACAAATGTTCATATGTTTCCTGCATTTTATGACAAAAAGAGCATAAATTACTATCCCCCATATGAAAAGTAAACATGTGTTTCTTTGTATAAATAAGATTGTATAGTAATTTAAATTGAAATTCCCTTAGTGAACTATTAAGCGTGGATTTTCGGGAGCGTACAAAAATATTTTCATTATCTTTTCCAAAGACATTATATAAGTGTTCTATGTTGCGAACTGCAAAAGACTTCTCTAATCTTAAATTTAACAAATGATCATATATATATTTTGAAGTTATATCACACAATGAATAATCTTTTCCACTCAATCGAAACTCCAAATTCAGTGCAGTATCTTCCATCACATTATAATCTCTACTTAACAATTGTTTCCATATAAATGGTATATTTTCAAAAATCTGTTTCACTATGTCAATTTCTGACCTATCTAATCCTAGTCTCATAAATTCCTTGACAGATTTTATTCTTCCTTTGCTATCGACTATATGATGTATTTTATAAACATTTTTCAAAAATAATGTTTCATTATAATAAATTTGTCCATTAATTCGAATATATCTATTATTAAAAACAATTTGATTCCTGCTTCCAGTTTCTTTTAACAAAAAATCTTTTGAACCTATCCAAGCTTCTAACATTTCCCTGTAAAAACCCGGAAGTGACAAATTCAATAAATCAAATGAAACATTACAAAAGAAAACCAACAAACCTCCTGCTTGTCTAGTCAAGAATTTAAAAACCCTTTTCCATCCCATCATTGATTCCCCCTCAAAAAGTCTCTTAATCCACATTATTCTCTGTGTCCGAATAAATAATTGAAAATCAATCATTTTTAGACCCCCTTTTTCGTAATTCAAAAAAGTAACTTCCCGTTTAATTTTATCTTTTCCATGCCACAAAAAATCAAATGTTAATCTATTCAAATCTTCTATTACACCTTGCGGAATTGGAGTGAGTGAAGATACAAATATTAATTTAGAAATCACAAACGTCTTTATCAATTGAATTTTTCCCATCAGGGTCAAGTCCCGCTGTTTCCACCATATTAATAAATGTTTAATTTTACTTAAAATTTCTTTATAATTCATTCTTTCTCGAACTTCAGGGTCCATAGAAAAATATACACCTAATATTTTAATCATCCCAACTTTTGTACCAAAAGGAGTTACAATTTCTTTTCCATGAAGAGGGCCTAATAACAAAACATATGTTTTGTCTCGATTAATTTGTAATCCCGATATTATAGCAAAAGTTTCAAATTTTTCATTTAATTTTATCAACGAATCTTTATCTTTTACAAAAAGCGTCATATCGTCTGCGTATAATACTTGTTTAATATGTGCATTTCCCAAAATAAACCCTGAAATTTCATTGTCGGTCCTAATCGAGCGTGCTAAAGTTTCTATACATAATATAAATAAATAGGGTGATAAGGGGTCTCCCTGCCTTACCCCTTTCATAATATTAAAATAACCAGTCGATACATTGCCGTTAAATACACAACTCTGAGCGCCCTTGTAGAGTGTACGAACCCATTTACAAAATGAAGTCCCAAAACCAAACGTCTTTAACACATTTTGCAAAAAATCATGAGAAACAGTATCAAAAGCCTTTTTAAAGTCAATGGCTAATAAAAACCCTGGTATATTATTTGTTTTAGTATAGAAAATCATATCGTCTATCAATCTTATAGCCTCACCGATATTTCTCCCTTTTAAATATCCTACCTGATCTATACTAATAAGTTCCCCTAATACTTTTTTAATCCGAACAGACAATATCTTAGCTAAAATTTTGTAATCTACATTTAATAATGATATAGGCCTGTAATTTGTTATTTGTAAGGGGTCTTTATCTTCCTTTTGAATCAATATTATAATAGCTTGTTTTTGTGAAGAAGATAATTCTTCTTTAACAAATGCTTCATTTAAAGCCCTTACCACAATATCACCAATAACAGGCCAAAATAATTCATAAAACTCTACACTAAGACCATCGTTTCCGGGTGACTTATTACCTTTCATTTCTTTTAAAACCGCTATACATTCCCCTTGAGTTATATTACCTTCGCAAATTTCCTTTGATTCTAAACCTAATTTTGGCAAACCTTTAAAAAATAAACTTTCATTAAATAATTCTACATCAACAACAAATTTGGAATATAATCCAGCATAAAACCTTTGTATTTCCCGAATAATAATATCCATATCAAAACTTATTTTTCCTCCATCTACTAATAATTTACTTATAATTGTCTTCTTTTTATTTGCTTCCATTAGTTGCACAAAATATTTAGTATTTTGTTCCCCTCTCTCATAAAATGATGCTCGAGATCGAACTTTCAAACCCTCATTAATATATTCATAACATTTTTTTAACTCCATTCTTTTATTTTCCAACAAATCAACCTTTTCCTTTTCTACCTTTTCTATCAATTCTTTTTCAATTACACTTATATCATTTTCAAGATTTTGAACTTTTTCTTTCCTTTTTCTAGATTTTTCTTTAGAAAATTTCCTAATAAAATTGCTAATTTTCATTTTCAAAAAATCCCAATACACTCTTACATCTTTAATTTCTTTTTCATATATATTTCTTAATCTCCCTATTTCCACTTCCATCTGTCTAATAAATTCCCCATCTCCACATAAACTATTATTGAACTTCCAGTAACTACCTTTACCTTTAATTGAAAAATTAGGCAAATTATAAAATTGTAACTGAACAGCAAAATGATCTGGTGCAATTGATGGTATTATATTACATTTTAAGACAATTTGTTCTAAACTATATGAAATAAAAAAATAATCTAAACGACTTTGGACAAAGGGGTTAATTTGTTTAAACGTATATTGTTTTTTTAAACCATTTTTCCCCCGCCAAATATCTAATAAAGTCCATTTATCCTTATAATTATCAAAGTGTTTAAGAAATATCGACTGTACCTCTTTTTTATTACTTCCCAAATAATCTAAATCAACATTATAAATCATATTAAAATCCCCTCCCATAATTATTGGGTTACCATTACCATTTATTGTATCCAAACTGTTATCAATACTATTCAAAAACTCAATCTGCTCCATTGATTTCCCTCTTACTGGAAAATACGCGTTTATTAATATTAATCTTAATCCCTGAATAATACAGTCTAAAATAATAAATCTCCCTGCATTATCATTGCGCACTTGAAGAACCTGGATATCTAATTTAGAATCTATCAATACCGCCACCCCTCTACTGTGATTTGTCCCATGGCTATAATAAATTGTTCCATCCCACAAAGAACCCCATACATCTTCAACATCATTAGTGCTGTAAGTCTCCTGCAAAAAAGCTACTTCTACTCGTTTATCTCGTAACCAAGATAAAATACCACCCCTTTTTGTTCTTTCCCTTATTCCCTTAACATTCAAGGATACAAAATTACAATTAAACGATATATTATCAAAGTCCGTCATTATATATCAATATCAATACATATAAACTTTATCATCATTTCTATTTAAATATAACCTGAGTAATGAGAAGGGGACACACACTTCTTTAGAGTAACCCTCATAATTCTGACTGTTACCACAAAAATATGAAAAAAGAGGAACTACCGCCATACCCCTTGGAAAAGAAATTAAAAAAGTTAAACAGTCACAAGAATAACAATACATAGAAGAAAAAAGAAGAACAAAACAAATAAATCGAATCGAACCACCAAGTGCGAAAAAAGAATAATAATAAACTACCGTCCGAATGAGCCGCCACCCATCCCCTTCACTACACAAAAATAAGAATAAACAATAGACAAAACACGTCACTACTGAATTTTGCCTTTCTTTAACATCCTTCAGTCTTGACCGAGATCAGACTGCACCAATCTATAGGGGCTTATAATAGGTAGCCAAACCCCAAATGCCTCGGGATTGCGAGGGTAATCACTGCATTTCCAGCTAGAAGGAACCCTTTCGTCAAGCACTGAACCCTTTTCTCCATCACTTCGCATTCATTATACTCCAAACAAAAGTATTTACCAATTCCATGTATTTCTTTTAAAATAACTCATACGAATCGCTTTTGTTTCAATACCCCCTTATATCGGAAGCCCAAAACACTATCTAAAAAGAAATCTACTTTTGCTTTTTTTTAAGCATTCTATTAAAACAAAAACCGGAAAGGAATCAAAAAGAAAAAAAACCCTCAATCCTGAATAACCAATAACAGACATGATGTCTCAACAAGTAGACAACCTTCTACGACTGTAAACAAAATTACATAATCAAGAGAGAAACCAAATACATTGTCTCATAAAAAAAAAAAACAATGACGTGTTTACACTTGATAATACTTCATATCCCCTTGTATGAGACTTCTATCCGGCGTTCAATTACCCGCCGACTTTAACCATTTCCATTAGATTTCCCGCCTTTTACACAAAATCAAAAAGAAATTCCTTGTCTCTTCAAGCATTCAATGACAATACTCCATTTAAGGGATTTTATAAGTACGACCCTCTATCCCATTTTGTGAGAGCATTAATCGATCATGAACCCCGATAGCAATATACAAATTTTTACAAAATCATATAATGTACAATATTTCACAATTTCCCGTCATTTATTAAACAGGATAGACTTGCATAGTATATAAGTCAAAACTAGCCCTTGAACACCTATATAAGCAATACAAGTATATACTGCACATTGTATTATCGATAATATTACAACAATCCAAAATGTTTCAAAAACGTTTTCATACATTGTTGGTAGAACATAATTAAAATATATTTGAATTATTGTACAATTTAAGACATCCCTATCGTGACATTGTACATTTTAAGTCGCATGGAGATTCATCTAAAAATTACTGCCCAATGTATGAAATGGACTGTTTCCCTATATCTGTCTTGATTTAGCTATCTTGCATTTTGTTAATCAATTTCCCCCGTGAAATATATGGCAGTGGTTCAATCTTTTTTTCGTAATATTTGTATCTATATTACTACAAATGAAGTGCAATCCACTTGTGTTTTCATTAAAAGGATAGTTGAGTCTTGATAAAGCGAGTTCAGCTTTGGTGAGCTTTAGTAACTAAACCATGCATCATTACATTACAAACAGACAGTTATAACTTACTCCACCATGCTCGAAATTAATAACACAACCTTTCTAAAAAGAAGAAGCAATTTTGAAATTTTTTAGCGGCCCATTCAAAGTTATATTGTCTATTCCCTACAATTATTAAAATGTTAGGTTTGTGGATATCTTAGGCTTTTCTGAAACAATTTTGATCAAATTAAGTTTATTCTGTCATTACAATTGCATGCTCTTTCAAACTCGACACTCCGTGTTTGATTATCTCACACAAATATTGTGTAACGGCCTCTATATACCAAAACTAACTCAACTATCCTTTAATACGAATCCTTGATACCAAAAACTGTTTTGTCGGTAACGATTTCTAAAACGCATGAATTTGGTATAATATATTTTCTTTACACCTATATGAAATGCGTCAATATTTGACCTCATTACATTTAAATCTATGTGTAAATACTCTCTAAAAAGTGAGAAACCGGCTAAAATCATCTGCAAACAATCCCAAATGGAAATAATAACGTAGGTTTGGAAATCGTTTATACAAATGAGGAAAAACGCTGGTACCACTACAGATCATTTTGAAACTCCATAATGTAATCGGTAATCAAGAAGAAAAAACATCATAAGTTAGTGTGATATCGGATAAATACCCTATGACCAGGGGCATCGAGTGGGATGTGTACAAAGTCTATGCGAATTTATATGAACATGCACTATAGGGAAAAGTGTTGTAGTCCTTTGCGAAATCTAAGAAGATTCTGTTTGTAACATACACTTCCAGCATTTTTGTCACTGATTCGTACATAGTTGATGAATTAAATCATCAATGCTATAAACTTCGCATTCATCAGCCTGCTCTAAAACCATACTGGTGTACTGGTGTTCATAATATAATAACATAACTTGAACCGTGAACATTTGTAGACGTGGTGTGGCAAAATGTTCGCGTTCTCGTTTGTCCTTAATTAAGCAAGACAATTAATCCAATATTGCTGCGTTTTACCATTTACCTGTAGGAGTGGAACGTGTATGTAATTTTACTTAATATTACACGCATAATATTTGCATACATTACAGAAGCGGTCTATTGTATATCGTGGACTGCGCCCTATTGACCAGCATGCCTTGCTCCCAAGAGATCAGAAAGTGCAAGTGTGGATTGATTGTGAGTGTGTCCAATAACCCCCCGATGACCGGGGTAATAATAACTGTATTAAACGCTATATAAATCGAAACATTATTAAAATCTTATTTACATTTTCATTATAAATTATAATTTCATCAAACGATTATTTGGCTGCACATTCGTGAATGCTACCCAACTAACAATTGAACGTTTTCTGAACGTTCTAAACAGGTTCAAAGTTGGTATTTGGACGTTATGTGAAAACGTTTTAAAACGTGTATTTGTGAAAGATTGAAAACGTTTTTAGAACGTGCCAAATGGACCTTTTTAAAACGTTGCACGTTACCAAAAAACAATAAAAAACCTTTCATGTAATTGCTTTTAAGTGCAAGGACCAGCAGAAAAACCTGTCGGATGCTGGAGACGTTTTAAGAATGTTTTTTAAACGTTGATTAAAGACGAAGATCTACGTGACCTAATACAAACGTTTTGTAAAGGTTTTTGTAAACTTTGATTAAAGACGAAGACCTACGTGACCTAATAAAAACGTTTAGTAAACGTTTTGTGTTTGCTGGGTAGTGCCCGTAATTAATGTACTCGGGTGTCTATTCACGAAAGCTTATGTGTATGCACTTATTCGGAATTTGAAAGACCGAAAATGTTATGATTAATAATAAGTATTCATCATTTGTATCATAATTATGTTGCTATCATCGCTAGCCAAATCCCATTCAACCAACCAAGAACGACACTACATAGTAAGTGAAACGTTGGCGTAACGTTGGCTTGCCTACCGTCGAAATGTGGTTGTTTGTAAAAGGTTGGTTTGACGTCAACTAGCCAACCAATATCCAACGTCGCTCATTGACCGAATGTTGTAGTAGGCGAAACGTTGGCCTAACGTTGGCTTGCCCACCGTCAACATGTGGTTGTTTGTTAAAGGTTGGTTTGACGTCAACTAGCCAACCAATATCCAACGTCGCTCATTGACCGAATGTTGTAGTAGGCGAAACGTTGGTCTAATGTTGGCTTGCCTACCGTCGAAATGTGGTTGTTTGTTATAGGTTGTTTGACGTCAACTAGCCAACCAATATCCAACGTCGCCCATTGACCGAATGTTGTAGTAGGCGAAACGTTGGCCTAACGTTGGCTTGCCCACCGTCGAAATGTGGTTGTTTGTTAAAGGTTGGTTTGACGTCAGCTAGCCAACCAATATCCAACGTCGCTCATTGACCGAATGTGGTAGTAGGCGAAACGTTGGCCTAACGTTGGCTTGCACACCGTCGAAATGTGGTTGTTTGTTAAAGGTTGGTTTGACGTCAGCTAGCCATCCAATATCCAACGTCGCTCATTGACCGAATGTTGTAGTAGGCGAAACATTGGCCTAACGTTGGCTTGCCCACCGTCAAAATGTGGTTGTTTGTTAAAGGTTGGTTTGACGTCAACTAGCCAACCAATATCCAACGTCGCTCATTGACCGAATGTTGTAGTAGGCGAAACGTTGGCCTAACGTTGGCTTGTCTACCGTCGTAATGTGGTTGTTTGTCAAACGTTGGTTTGACGTCAACTAGCCAACCAATATCTAACGCCACTCATTGACCGAATGTTGTAGTCGGCGAAACGTTGGCCCCACGTTGACTATCCTACCGTCGAAATGTGGTTGTGTATTTAACGTTGGTCTGACGTTCACAAACCAACCAATATCCAACGCAAGTCATTGACACAATGTCGTAGTGAAGAAACGTTGGTATAACGTTGGCTTGCCTCCCGTCGAAATTTGGTTGTTTGCCAAACGTTAGAACGACGTCAACTAGCCAACCAATATCCAACGCCACTCATCGACACAATGTCGTAGTAGGCGAAACGTTGGCCCAACGTTTGTTTTCGACCATAGAAATATGATTTTTCGTCCAACTATCACCCAACGTTGTTTCAACGTACATTTGCCAATCAGTTTGCCAACAGTCAACATACGACGTTGGCTTAACGTCGTTTTAACGTCAGCTCGCCGACTGCAACAATGTGGTTGTAAATTTACCTTAGGCCAACGTTGGCTTAACGTTGTTTTGCCAACCGCGACGGTGCCGACTATAGACTACGTTGGGCCAACGTAGCATTGTTATCTGGGAACACGTGTGGCCTAGTTAGTATCTGATCCCCACTCACACTGCGGCAGCGCAGGGAACATTAGCCGTTTAACAAGGCGATCGCGTCTAAATGGCTGCGCTGCAGGAACGACTGAGTGGCGAAGCCACGAGCGCCTTTTCGCAAGTACTTCGGCCCGGATGGCTCATGAATATTCATAGGCTTGATTGAATGTATTGTGTACATATTTTTTATGGAGATATTTTGGTCTCTTTACCTCTCCCATTCAATATAATTATTGTACAGTAACACGTCTCTTTGCCTCTCCCATTTAATATACACAGTCACACGTCTCTTTGCCTCTCCCATTTAAATATGTAGTCTACTTGAACGTCCGCATATACGTACGGTAGGTTAGCGTGCATTGCAGGTACATAAGCGTCCCTGTGTGTGAGTGTGTGTGTGTGTGTGTGTGTGTGTGTGGGTGTGTGTGTGTGTGTGTGTGTGTGTATGTATTCGGGTGTATGTATGTATTCGGGTGTATGTATTCGGGTGTATGTATTCGGGTGTATGTATTCGGGTGTATGTATTCGGGTGTATGTAAAATTTGTATACTGTTCATTTGAAAATATTTTTAATAATGTAAATGTTAATATTATTTTGATGTTTATCTGTATTATCATTTGGAGAAATAAAAACAATTCTGAAAAAAAAAAAAAAAAAAAAAAAAATTCGGGAGATGACTGTCGTAGGGTGAACACGCATTTTTTTGGGCTCCTCTCTTCCCGCCCGCACCCAGGCCTCTCCGCACACTGTACAGCCAATCAGCTAACGCCATGTCTCACGGCGCGCGAACTACAACGAGTGGGTAAAGCCATGGGCGTCGATACTTACGTAATACCCATTCATCAGGGGGGGATGGATGAATGGATCATCCCCCCCTGATCAATGGGTATCAATCAATGGGTACCCGTGGGTAAAGCACCAACAATGCGAAGCGACACCGACCCACGCCCGACACGCCGCCGAGCCCTGAGGCAAATTTACTCCCGGCAATGAGAAACTTGCTAGATAAACAGCTAGAAAAAGAAGAACGGTTTTCTACCCTGGAACTGAATCTGAGTGAGCATCTGAAACGGCTTGACGGAAACATTAGAGATCTACAAGAAGCAGCTACATTTCAGGGAGCAGAAACGGAAACTTTGAAAATTAAGATCTCACACGTAGAAAGGAAAATAGATGACAAGGAGGTGAAGTTACAGGACAGAATAAATCAACTGGAAACATATACTGCAAGGGAGAATTTGCTTTTCATAGGTCTGGAAGAAAAGGACAAGGAAGACACAGAAATGGTGATGCGGGACTTGTTTGTACAAGACTTAAAAATACCCGAAGAAAGAGTAAAGGAATTTGAGTTCCAGCGAATCCACCGTATCCCGTCAAAAACAAGCCCACGCCCAATTAAGGCCCGATTTCTTCGGTATCCAGATGTCATGGTGGTTTTGAATCACGCGCGGAATTTGAAAGGAACAAAGAAGTACGTGTCGGTTGATCTACCAAAGCAAGTGAGGGAGGTGAGAAATATGCAAATGCCGGCATTTAAAGCTGCAAGACGGGCAGGAAAGCTGACATACTTTTTACGATCGGACCCGACCAAGCTGATGGTAGACCGGGTATGGATTCAACGGAAGGACCAGCAACGATTTTTAAACGAGATTACGGCGGAACAAGGCGGTTCAACAGGGGATGTGATTCGACAAAGAGCGGGAGGCTGGTCAGGCACCGATCGCGAAGAGCCGGCAGCGGACGATGTACGGGGTCAGAGGAGGAGAGTTACTCGCAATCATCCACGCGATCCACACGTTTCAAGCGACCGAAGGCCAGACGTTACGGGGAGTTTCAAGTCAGCGATGGTGAGCGATAGCGGCATTGACGGAGCGGAGACAGCAGCTCAACATGGAGCCCCTGGAGCAACATCACGCGATTTTGGCAGAGGGAACCTAAGCCAGCTGCGAGAAGGAGCGCATGAATTAGCGGGAGGAATTCAAGCAGGAGAAGCTCGCGCTAGCGGAGATAGCAGAATTTGAGAAGGAAAAGATAGTACCAGATTATGAAGCGCGGTAACTTGAATTCCGGCGGAGGAGACCTAAGCCAGCAGCGGGAAGAAACGCCAGAAGTAGCGGGGAGTGTTCTAGCAAGAGAAGCTATCGCTAGCAGAGGTAGCAGCAGTGGAGAAGGAAACCGATAGCCAGGGACATGTGACGGATAAGGGACTGGAAGCAATGGAGGGGCAAATCCTTGGTGACAAGCATATTTTCCTGCAGGTACGTGATAGCTTTCATTTGACACTTCAACCATAGAAAACAATTTGGAAAAGTTTGAAAGAAATCAAGTCTTTATTTGACAATATTGGATTTTGTAGTAAAGGAAAAAGTAAGTAATGACTATTATGACTATAATAGTTTATTATGTATAAAGTATATTGCCCGCAAGTGAGGTGACACTCAAATTATAGAAAATAATCTGGAAAAGTTTTAAAGAAAGTAAGTTTTTATTTGATAATATTGAACTTGGTAGTAAAGGAAAAAGTAAACAATGACTATTTTGCTTATATTTGCCTGCAGGTGATGTGATAGCTTTAATTTGATACTTTAATTATAGAAAATAATGTGGAAAAATTTTAAAGAAAACACGTTTTTAATTTTGTTATTTTGTTATTTTTTTGTTGTTGACAGTTTTGAACTTGGCAGTAAAGGAAAAAGTAAACAATGACTATTGTGACTATATAATATTTACATGTATATATATATTTTGTTTGTTTGTGTTGTGATAGTACTAAGTGAGTAAAAGATAAAACGCAATTTAAAAATGATAGTATGTGCCCACCCTTGAACTATGGGACTGCCGCGTGGTATGTGCCAGGGTGTATTTATTTGTTTGTTTTTTCTCTTTCTATTTGATATTTGACATTTGGAGGGCACAGAATAATTTCAGATGCCTTAAAGTGTATTTTAAGAGCTTAGTTAAAAAGAGGCGCTAAATTCACTTTTCTAACTTTGAAGTAAAGTAGGTTTTTTTTTATTTTTTATTTTTTTTATACATGCCTGAAAATGGAACGATCTATATGTTGGTTTTTGGCTGTGTAACTTGTCGTACAGTTTGGCTTTTTAGATAGTTACGTAGTTTATTTATGTAGATATCGTTAAAGGGTACCGCCGGGCATGATAAAATCAATCCTTAGTTGTTTTGGTACTATAATTGAATACCAATCATACTCTCATGGGGTCTGATATGTTTCTGTAATTTGAGAACAATGCAATTAATTACTACGACCTACGGAACCACGGCTATTTACTGGTTCGCGCGCGCGACTTTGTTTGCACGACCGCTCAATCAATACGCGTACGTTATTATGGTAGTATGTGATTTATCGCATAGCCCATGCGATAGTTACTATCGTTTCGCGCGTGCTCGCACTCTAGCCACGGCCACCATCGCACCATATCTCTGCATGCATGCAACATGTATACATGCTATTGCTTGTACATTAGGGTTAGGGTAAGGGTTAGTGTTAGGGTATATATATATATATTAAAAAACCAACACCAATCAAGCAATCCGAAATAGCTCCGTGGATAGAGAGTTAGATTGATACGCTAGAGATCCCTGGTTCAAATCCTACCTTGGTCCGATGTTTTTTGTATTTGCTATTCGTTCGGCACTCGACTAAATGTTCGAAATTATAGTTTTATACAAGTCGGAAATTTCGGGTATGCACGGCATGGTCTCTGACCAAGTCGCTAATTCACAAGGAGTTGCTGAATGGTTTGGGAAACGCATATTCGAAACCCGCCCGACCCTAAAAATACCGCCGACCCTAAAGGTTTTTTCTGATAAAAAAAAAAAAAAAAAAATAAAAAATTCCTATTGCGATATGTGTTATTTCTGTATTATATATGTGTTTTTGTGTAATTTGCGAATCCTGAAAAAACAAACAAAAAAAACCCCTACCTACCTACCCTAATGTTTGGTTGCCCGTTACTCCAATTCAACAATTTATTGTTTTGGCCTTATAGCGCTACTCGTCTCTCTCTCTCTCTCTCTCTCTCTCTTACAGCTCCGTCTAGATACGCACTGTGCTGCAGCAGCGCGCGCACACAAGCGATTTTCGAGATTTTCTCTGCTTGCTGCGATATATCGCAGATGCGATCAATAAGAGGATCGTTAAGTGGTATCGTTATCGGAACTGCGCTGACAGAATGAGTGATATGTGATATTAAAAATGATTCCCTAGCAATGTAGAAATACTTTCAGGATCACAGACTTGTTTTGTATGTTCATTTGGGATATGTCTTTGATGTAAGAGAGCTAAATCTCTGTCCGGAGGTACCCTTTAACTCAATTGTTATGGAGGGTGGATTTGGCGCCTTTTGGAGCTGAGCTCTTCATTTAAGACAAGTTATTTTGATTCGGGTTTCTTTTTATCCACTTTGTGTATGTCTAGCAGAGTACTATATTATGGGGACGAAAATAGATTATAGTGGGGCTTTTATATAATTGCTTCTTTTTTTTTTCTTTTTTTTTTTTGTTGTTGTTGTTGTTATTTTTAACATAGTAATCGCTATTGAAATTGAAAGTCTGTCTTTAGAACGGTATTTGGACATGTGATGCTATTGTGGGCAAGCCCTCATGAGCCTGTGGAGAAGTTGCATTCCACTCTGCATTGTTATTGATTGGGAGGTAGGGTCGCTGGGGTTCTTGTGGGTAGTCTTGCGTAGCATATATTGAATGTTAGGTAACGGGTAAAGGTTTTATTGGTGTTTTGTTAAGTAATGGTATAAGTATGTTATGGTTGATAACAAGTATGTACTGTAGGTAGTTTGAGTTCGTATGGGCTGGGAGCCGTGTGGGAATATATAGGACTGGTCTGGCTGTGGAGTGGGCGGGGTGGGTCGGGGTGGGTCGGGGCGGGAGGGGAGGAGCGGGAAAATCTTCGAGGTTCACTTTCGATTTGTTTTGTTGGTTTCTTTTTTTTACCTGTCATTATGGTGTGTTGGGTGGAGGAGGGATGTTTTGCGGTAGGGGGTATCGGGTGTGGGTGAGGTGGTGTGTTTGCTTTCGCGTTTGTGTCTGTTTGTATATTTAGGTGTATATCTCGGCATCTGTTCAATCTTGATGTTTTTTTTGTAGACACAATATAGTGTATTTAGGATACTTTAATAGTAGTTTTAGTTTCAGCTTCCTGAAATGGCGTCGAATATGACTTTCATTTCAGTTAATGTGAGAGGCTTAACCCTATTCTAACTGGGCTATTTCAGACCAGGTTTTTACTTGGGGGAGGGGGGGGGGTCAATTTGACCCCCCTAAGATCTCGAAGACCGATTGTCAGATTCACGCGAAAATTTGCATGGAGGTACATTGAAGTATTAGCAACGCGTTCATGTTTTCGTTTAAACGATCCAATGTTAAATATGCAAATTATGCGCATATTAATTAGCGAAGTATGCTAATTTATGCAGAAATCCTCTTTTTGTCTGTAAATCACTAAATGTTGCTCAGAATATGCTAATTTTGTGCATGATTATTCTTTATGACTTAATTAACAGGTTTTCAAAAAAAAAAAAATTTCTTAATGTATTTCTTTGTTTTTGGAATGTCTTATGTATTTCTTTGTTTTTTCGACTTATGTTTTTTATTGTTTTTTTTCGATGGAATAAATTATTGACCATTATCCAACCATTTTTAGTCCAAAATTAAATGATTGCAGTGATCAGAATGAAAAATAATGAAGGTTTTGTGTATTCTAGGAAAAAAATCTATTTCCATAGGATTTGTACACAAATCACAAAATTTAGCGATTTTTGGGCCGAAGATCACTTACGAAAAGTCACGTGACTTTACAACGGTATATCTGATCGTCGCAAATTTGGTCTCAAAAGTTGCGCAAGACTTCAATGAAAAAACTCATGAAGTCGCGTGGCAATATCTGCGCGCGTTGCGGAATTATTGCGCGAAAAGGCGAGGGGGGGTCAAATTGACCCCCCCCCCCTCCCCCCCAGTTAAGATAGGGTTAAGAGATAAAGGGAAAAGGCAAAACATTTTTGAATGGTGTAAGAAAAGGAAGGCAAGATTATACTTTTACAGGAGACCTATAACACTCCAGATGTGGAAGAGGTTTGGAAAAAGGAGTGGGGAGGCAGTATAATTTTTAATCATGGATCAAACCATAGTCGGGGGTCTTGGTGCTTTTAACTCGGGAGTTGGATTTACAAGTACACGAGATTGTTAAGGATGCAGAAGGCTGTTATAATTGTTTGTATTAAAGGTAAAATGTCTGGTCAGAAAATTATTCTAGGAAATTTTTATTTTCCTACGCGTGATAAAGAAAAATTACAAATTGATTTTTTAGAACAAGTAGATAAGTGCATTTATCGCATGATGGAACAGGATATTTTATTGATATTTGGGGGTGATTTTAATACTATTATGAATGAGAATTTAGATTATGTAGGAACAAGAATAGGTTTTAAAAATACTAAATTTAAGAGTCTTTTTATTAGTTTTTTGAGTAAATATGATTTAGTAGATATTTCGAGAAAGAGAAACCATCAAGAGAGACAATATACATTTAGACAAAGATCACCAGTGGTTCAAAGTAGATTATATTATTGGTTTGTCTCATCTAAATTGGGAATCTTGTAAAAATGTGTGATATTTTAGTGTCGATTACTCCAGATCATTCGGCGATTAGATTACAATTTAGTAATTTAGTAGATAATTATATTTATGGGAAGGCTTATTGGAAGCTTAATAATAGTCTTTGTGTGGATACAAATTTTGTGGAAGGAATGAATAAAAAAATTATTGAATTAGAGGAAATTCGGCGACCTCAGATTTTGGATAAGGTTGCCTTTTGGGATTTTATGAAAATGAAGATTAGAGAATATATTATAAGTTTTTCGCGGGAAAATGCAAAGAGGAGAACAAATCAGATTGAAAGTTTAGAGAAAGGAATAAGAGAGTTAGAAAAACAATTAGTGAACACACCTTTGAAAACTATTAGCGATGACATTAAATTAAAGAAAATGGAATTAGAAAATGTGTATGATGTTTCTCGTCAAGGATTAAAGGTGCGTTCTCGGTCCATATGGTATGAGGATGATGAAAAGAATATGCAATACTTTAAGCAGCTTTTGGAGTCAAATAAAAGGAAAACTGTGATTAAAGAAATTTGTAATGGAGAGGGGGAGATAGTTAAAGATAAAGGGGATATATTAGATATAATTAGAAACTAGATTTTGAATTCGTCACTTTTGACGAATTAAGGTTATACGTATCGATTTATTATGATAAAAGGATGATTCCAAAAATAACTACTCAATCATCATATCAATAATAATCGACCCCCCCCCCCCTGAAAAAAAAAAGAAAAAAGAATAAAAAAAGAAAGTCTAAAAAATATTGCCTTGGATTCGAACCCACGAACCTTAGATCTTGTGTCACAAATTATACCGCGAGACCAACATTAGATCTCTTTACGAAAATGGGAAATCGGGAAAGATACATCAGTGATTGCACACTGCATTTGTCATTGTAACAGTGAATTATTTGACCTTTGAACCTAATTTACATATCCTTAACACCATTTTCATAATCCGATCTTATCTCATGAAAATTGTTTCTTTCATTATAACATACATGTGTGCTGAATTTCATGTCCGCGGCGTACGTGGTTATTGAGTTTTCATGCTTGATTTATTTGACCTTTGACGGTAAATATGACAATGAAATATGCATTTTCGCGATTTGGTGTTAACTTATGAAATGATGGGCTTGCAAATTCCTATCTACATGCGAAGTTCCACATTGGTAGCATAATTCGTCCAGCAGTTATAGGTCGAAAGCATACGTTTTGGCTAAACCTACATTTTTATCAGATTTGGACTCTTATTTACAATCAAACAATTCATCAGGATCCAGTTAACACAACGAATTGTTGTGAAAAGATTGCGAATAGAGCAGGACATCAGCTAAGATATATCAAAATTTGGGAGAAAATTGATGGAGAATAAGCGAGATATGGTCGATAGTCAGCTGTGATTAAAATCGATTAATATTCGCATTTTCAACTTTAACCCTCAATATGATGACGTTATAACATTTACTCGGCATAATTGAGGTATGAATTCGTATCTACAACTCATAATCTATCCGAATATTATAATAAAATTGGGTGTTTGTGGACTTTTCAAAAAGTTATGGCCGAATACAAAAAATATGTTTTTACCATATTTTGCCAATTTGAGTGCGCGCGTAATTTTGATTTTGACGCGCGCGTCCTCCCTTATTCTGAGTCAACAATGACTCAAATTGATAGGGTGTGTTAAGGAATGTATAAGGATTGCAAAATGTGTAAAAAAAAACACATTTTTCCTATTTATAAGCGTTACACGCGCAAATACGCGCGCGCCGACGCGCACGCGCGGACATTTTTGAAACGCTTAAAATTGTCTGAAACATATAGTAAATTATTTGGGTTGGCGTTTTGAGCATTTTTTGACTTGTTTTCATTTTACGGACGCGTAAGCGCGCGTCTTCAAGTGTAGGCGCATGCGCATGAGCTTAAAAGATGACCATTGACCTGATCAATATTAATGCGAAATTTGAATTGAAATTGATAACTCAGGACTGAGATACGATGATTATTACAATTTGACAAATTGGCGTCCTGATGACGTCACAGTGATGTGACGTCACTGAAAAAGTTGGCAGTTCTAAGTTAGACGGTGATCTATCATCATGTGAAGATTCATGATATTTGATTCATCTGATCTTGAGATATTCGACGAACAAAAGTGAGGGGTAGAATAAAGAAGAAGAAGAAGTAAACTAGATGTTGAATTCGTCACTTTTGACGAATTAAGGTTATACGTACTGAAAATACTATATGGTATTATATGTACATTGCCTTTTCAACAGGAAATATGATTTAAGTACATTTATTGATATAAATGAATTACACAAAAAGGGTACAAATATTAATTCATAACATTCAATTGTAATCCAAATTGGAGTGGGAAGCTCTTAAATTTACCAAAATGACTGTAAAATGGCTCTGTACTTCATGTCTTATTTTGACCATATCACACCTTTCCTTTGGCCGATTTTTGCCAAGTTTTCAGTATGTTAAAGCTGAGTTTCCGCTACACAATCATTGTTTCAATTTTATTTTACGATTTGAGCACGGGAACATGTCGTAATTGAAGGTTGAACTTTTGTTTTACTTTCTCGTGCACAATGATGACTTTACAAAATCTGATTGGCCATTGATAGGTATGTAAAAATATGTGCAACTCATACTCTTTCAGAATATGAAAAAATATTTTGATATATCCATGTATCAAAGAAGTTATGACCGATAAGAGAAGGGCATGTTTGACCAGATTTAGCCAATTTTTACACTCGTGCGCGATTTCATCTTTAACCGTCAATTCGATGACTTTATAAACATTTACTCGGCATAAATGAGGTATGAATTCGCATTTACAACTCATAATCTATCCGAATAATAAAATAAAAATGGGTGTTTGTGGACTTTTTAAAAAGTTATGCCCGAAAACAAAATGGTTGTTTTTACCATATTTTGACAATTTGCGTGCGCGCGTAATTTTGATTTTGACGCGCGCGTACTCCGTTATTATGAGTCAAGAATGGCTCAAATTGATAGGGTGCATTAAGGAATATATAAGGATTGCAAAACATGTGAAAGAATGACATTTTTCCTGTTCATTTGCGTTACGCGCGCAAATACGCGCGCGCCGACGCGCTCGCGCGGAATTTTTTGAAACGCTTAAAATTGTCTGAAACATATGGTAAATTACTCGGGTTGGGGTTTTGAGCATTTTTAAACTTTTTTTTCATTTGACGGACGCGTACGCGCGCGTCATCATGTGTAGGCGCATACGCATGAGCTTAAAAGATGATCATTGACCTGATTAATATTTATGCGAAATTTGAATTGAATTTGATAATTCATGACTGAGATATGATGATTATAAACATTTGACAAAATGGTGTCCTGATGACGTCACAGTGATGTGACGTCACTGAAAAAGTTGGCAGTTCTAAGTTAGAACATGATCTATCATCATGTGAAGATTCATGATATTAGATTCATGTGATCTTGAGATAATCAAAAACAAAAGTGAGGGGGAGAATAAATAATAAATACAAATCTTGACGAAATCAATAAGGTTATACGTATGATATACGTATAACCTTAAAAAATTCGAACAAAATCAATAGGTTATACGTAATATACAGGGTGGCCCAGAAATAACGGAACGGGGCACTTCCCAAAATACAGCAACACAATTATTATGTCCAACGGATAGGGTGTCTTTTCCAATGAAAAACGATACCAAGAACAGCCATTTTGGTTGAGTAGTTTTTGTTCTAGGTCGCTGTGAGTGACATGATATCAGGTTCCGTTTTTTGTAAATTTTTACCTAGTCAGGGCCAGTAAAAACCGCACGCACCGCCTTTCATAGCGTATAACACAGCGCGCCATTGACAGTGTGCACTCAGCCGTGTACCGAGATAATGGGCATGGTGTTACGGGCAGTGAGTGCGGTTTTACTGGCCCTGACATGTTGAAAATTTAAAAAAATTGGCACCTGACATGGTCTCACTCACAACGTCTTAAAACAAAAACTACACGACCAAAATTACTGTTCTTGGTATCGTTTTTCATTGGAAAAACATCCTACTGATGGACATAAATAGTTTGGTACAATATTTTGGGAAGTGACCCGTTCCGTTATTTCTGGACCACCCTGTATACGTATAACCTAACTAGACCCACGAATGCAGAACGCATTGGTACGAATTTGTAAAAAGGTATAAATCAACTGCAAATCGTGTGCATTCTTCATAATTTTACCGATTCGAATTCAATGCGTACTGGATTCGTGGGTCTAGTCGTGTACGGTGTGACCGGGCCTTAAAGGGATAGTTGAGTTTTGGTAGAGACGGCACCACACGGTAATACTATTTTTTGTGAGATAATGAAAAACTGAGTGTAACATTTGAAAGAGCATAACATTTTAATGACAGAATAAACTTTATTTGATCAAAATCGGTTCAGAAACGGCTGAAATATCCAAAACGTAACTATTTGTAATAAATGTCGGGCCCCACAAGTATTAGATAATTTTGAACTAATCGTTACAATTTGTTTTAAATGCTTCCTCTTTCAAACAATTTCAAAAGAAGTTTTTGTAATAGTTGTTGAGTATCTATCTTTCTAATCACTATTTTTACAAACCTTCGCATGCACAATATTTTATTTTAAATGGTTTAAACCAATGAGATTTTTGAGTTTGAATGGCTCTGTTTGAATGATAAAAAGGCTTTTTACTAAGTCGTTTCTAACTTTGAATTCCTTTCAAGCATGGTAGAGTCATAACTACGAGTTTGTTATGTAGTGGTGCAAGTTTTGGTTACTAATACAAATCAGTTTATTTCTTGACGAAATGATGTGTTTAAAGTTAACACTCAATATTATGACGTCACAACATTTTCTTGGCCTAAATGAGGTATGAATTCATATCTACAACTCATAATCTTGCTGAATATTGAATAACATTTGGGGGTTTATGGACTTTGCAAAAAGTTATGGCCAAATAAAAAAAAGTATGTTTTTGTCATAATTTGCCAATATACGTGCGCCCGTAATTCTGACTTGACAAGCATTCCTTGTTATCATAAGTCAACAATGACGCAAATTAATAAAGTGTTGAAGAATGGTACCAGGAAGGGGAAACCTGTGTAAAAACGATATGGTTCATATTTATTTGCGTTACGTGCGTAAATACGCGAGGCAGACTAATCACAATTGTAAAGAGACACACTATAGTGCCTAAAATCCTATGGTTGGATAGTAATGACCACACGTCCTTTAGAGCATAACCCCAACTGCAACATATCAAAATTTGGGAGAAAATTGATGGAGAATAAGCAAGATATGGTCGGAAGTCCGCTGTAATCGATTTCAAAATCAATTAAAACAAAATTGATAGGGTGCGTTTATGGATGTATCAGGATTGCAAAACATGTGAAAAAAAGACAATGTTCCTTTTCATTTGTGTTACGCGCGCAAAAACGCGCGCGCCGACGCGCACGCGCGACATTTTTGAAATGCTTAAAATTGTCTGAAACATATAGTAAATTACTCGGGTTAGGGTTTTGAGCATTTTCTGACATTTCTTTTCATTTGACGGACGCGTACGCGCGCGTCTCCGAGTGTAAGCGCACGCGCGGAAACTAAAAAGATGACGATTGACCTGATTGATATTGATGCGAAATTTGAAGTGAAATTGAT
>JBAMJV010009324.1:0-31555 GCA_037951105.1 Echinarachnius parma
CTCACTTGCGTCACGCGCATACCTTTTTTTTTAAAGTGATTTTTATTCCTCCAACAATAATATTTACATTTGAATATACATATTAAACAAAATATATACAATTCCATAGTATAATGAACGAAAATAGAAATGGTTATCTTACACACATAAACAAATACAAATCAACTGTATATTCAATTTCCTGATTTCATGGAATAAACATAATGGAGGTTATATAACTAAAGCTAAAAGGAACTAAAACATGCTCCTTTACCCCCCTCCCCCCCCCCCCCCCCCCCCCCCCCCACACCCATTTAACCCAAGGAAAAACCACATCCCCACCCAACCACCGATCACACACTACCTCAGACACCCATTCCAGTATATTTTTTATTTCAACCTAAAATTAATTAACAATATAGACACAAAAACACACACGCACACGCACGCGCACACACACACAGTCACACACACACACACCCACACACCCACATGCACACCCACACACATACACGCCACACACACAAATGTACACGCATGTACACATACCCACACACACATACAGGCGCACACACACACACAGAAACACACACACACCAAACACACACGCACTCGCGCACATACGCACACACATAAACACACACACGAATACACACACACAAACACACACGCACACCACACCACACCACACACATACACACCTAATCATCAATGTTTACTAACATACCACTGGTACAATAATAATAATACACATCGCATCATTACACAATGATCTTTGTGTCCTGCTTTCTGATAGGTCGAATATCAAATGCTGGCAGGTTTGCCCAATCAGAGGTAAAGAATAGAAATGTGTGGATTTAGCGCCTTTTGGTTGAAATCTTGAAATGGATTTAGCGCCTTTTGGTTGAAATGGTAAATTTCATATCAATATTTTTCATATTTCCTGAAACAATTTTGAGAAATATTTAGTGATTTAGATACACATGAGGAGAGGTCTATCAAATCGTGCAAAACATGCAATTTGATAGGAAAGTGGATTTAGCGCCTTTTGGTTGGGAGCTCTTCATATACAGAATTTAAAACAATCATTGAAACCAGAGATAACTAACGACCACTTTTATCCAAATACAAACAAAGAAAGAAAAACAAACAAACTAAACTATTCCTCAAACTGGGAACTGTGGTAGTGTGAATACATCCTGCTAATTATATACAAGGAAATAAATCATGATAATTAGATGCGATCAATTAAGGATACTAATTTACATTGTCTTTTAAAGAGGCAATTGATGTGGCATTTCTAATACAAAGTGGGAGATTATTCCAAATATCGAACCTAAATACTGAATCCACTTTTTCATATATTCTTTGTTTGGCTTTACTACATAATAAATGGCATATTTTTGTTAATATATGCGGAGTTCTAAAATAATATTATCATAATTCTCAAATAATCTGGTGAAAGTCCATTTATGACTTTAATTATACAAACAAAATTGATAATTAACTCTTTGTACGAAGATTGCCAATTTTACTGTTTTCAACATTGATGAATTGAGGTGTAAGAAAATCAGCGTTAAGAATCAAACGAGCATATCTATTTTGAAGACGCTGTATTTTAAAAATTAAACACTTAGGTGAGTTTCCCCATATTATCAAACCATAAACAATGTGTGTAAGAATAAAACCATTGAACAAGCAGAATCAAAACTTTTTTTCCGGTAAATATTTCTTAATTTGTCTAATATACCAAATAGTTCTAGCTAGCTTTGCACATAACAAATCAATGTGTTTATCAAACTTGAGAGTTTTATCAAATGCATCCATTATATATTTAAACTGCTTTACCTGTTCAATGATAATATCTTCGTGCTCTAGCACAAATTGTGTCTTGTTTAAGTTACGTTGCCTAGTTAGATCTAAGAATTCATCTGTCAACCATGGTGCTCCATTAGCCCGTTTTCGAACTGACACATATCTGCATATGGTGCGTATTTATCACAAGGTTGTATAAAGGCCTCATTGAAATGTTTCCACAAGTAGTTAACATCATGTGCATTATAAAAGTCATCCCCGAAAAGGGATTCACCTTCCTTGACAAAGTGAGGAACAATCAATCGTTTAAAGCTACTATAAGTATCAATGATCGTTAATATGAGAGTATGTAATGTACATATATACAACCAATGACTATATATTACAGAGCACTACTACTTGAAAATTTGCCTTGTAGTTTCAATATTTACACATAATCTTGTATATAATATACATCACCATCATTTAACCATGTCTTCCAAATACATGTAATGTAAATGAGAACACTTTAATTCTGATATTAACAATTAGACTGTTTCGTCCTCTGGGACTATAAAAACCTTGTGCGTTCCATATGGAATATTAATATAATTGTACTAAAAATATATGTACAATGTCAATATTCAGATCAGTTATATACATTATATTGAGCCGTTTCGCAGATTGTTTTTGTCAGCGCATAAGTGTTTTATTATCTTTCAACAATGCTGTTTACATCTGTAATAAAATATAATATCTCAATTTTACAAGTAAAGGGATCTAGCAGTAAATGTGTTTGATATACGCAGAATCTGATAAATTGTTGATCAAATGTGTATTTGTGTGATGTGATATGTCCATGAGTGATGTTTGAAAATTCACGGTAAATGAATGTCATATATGACCGAGTAATCAACGAGTGTCAAATGCGAAGTGGTATTTGCTAAGTCACTGCACTTACTTTGTACACAGTAATATTTATCCCTATTAGAGTACATACAATTTAAAACTTTACGTTTTAACGAAAGATAAATTCGGAAACCGAAACCTGCTCCATGCTTCAATCTATTGGTAATACGATAAATTTATCTGAGGTATGGGAAAACCGCTATTGTTCAATTAAGTTATGTGGATTTGACAATCTGAAAAGATCCTGTTTAAAGTGATCAGGTAAAGTGTCAGATATTGCACAAAATGACATTTGAGACTTCAATCCTATATCAATATCATTGTAAAATACAATTGAAAGATTTGTGAAAGTTTGAAGGAAACGAACACTGTTTACTAGTGAAAATAAACGAATATTGAGTTCATATTTTATCACCGAATACTGATGGCTTGTCTGTAGAATTGCAATAGTTATAATCTCCTATGACGATATATCCGCACCCGTGTATGTTTACATAATTATAGTCGGGGCTGTTAGGGGCATATAGAGGGCGTTTGGTGCAGATTCTTCTAAAAGCACCACATTTGGCCCAGAGGTAGTCCATACCATACTATTACGATTTCTGCCGGGCGCCAAGAAGGGCGCCCTCTGGGGCCGCCATTTTGGGCAAATCCAAAATGGCCGCCATATATGGGTTCAAAATCACCCGTATCTTCAAAACAAAGAGAGCTAGCATAATAAAAGTTTATATAAATATGGGGTTTTCAGGGTCGGGGAACGTGATTATGATGTTCTTTCATCGATCTGAGGTCTCCTTGGGGTTGTCATATCGGTCAAATAAAAATTTAGCCCTCAATGGAAACCATATAATGACGCGTCCTTTTTATGCCAACTTAATTTTGAAAAAGAGAAATCAAAATAGTTCCTGTTTTTCGCCCTAGGCGTATATTCTAGGTTGTTCTACAAAAGGATGATATTTGTAATACGTTCTTTTCAGGCCAATTAAATTCTTGAATTGTATAATGAAAAGAAATATTACGCTTTTTTAGACATGTTTATTCTGCAAAAGCGAATAATCTAATGGGGTCTTTTTATATGAGATAATATAAATAGTTGTGTTTGTGTTGTTGGCTTTGAATAGTTTTCTAACTGAAAGAAAACAGCTTCGAAGTCTCTTGGCTATTTTCGGTTATTATATAACTAATTGCTCACGACAATCAGTGATATTTTGTGAATATAAATGTTTATTGCAGGATACAATACTAGCAGGAAACATAGCATCAAAACATACACATGACTTTTTCAGTTTTATAGCTGTTTTTCGAAAGCATGTTGCTAAATTAGACACCTTTTCGGAGTGGCATTCCGAGCCTGAGACCTCGAATGAACCCATATCAAATTCGAGTTTCTCTTCAATTTTTAATTTTGATTTCCTGTTGCCTTTCTTGATTGTAAGGGATAGTGCAGTTTTGGTTTAGAAGGCACTTCAAGAAATATTTAATTTGTGAGGTAATAGAAAACTAAAAGTGATACTTGAATACATGTGGGTCCCATATTTATTCAACAATTTAAGAAAAAATGTATATGCCTACGCTTTTTCGAAAATATACCAAAGATTTTTTTGTAATAGTTGTTAATGATCTCTCTATTGAATCATTCTCTAAACAAAACATTAAATTCACAATTTATTTTAATAAATGGTTGAAACAAATATATTTTTAGAGAGTGCCTTCATGTGTTTTTAACAGCTGCTTTTTTAATGATGACAGCAGGTTTTTTAACCTAAATTATTTACCGGGCATGGCGGAATTATAAATTATAAATAATAGTTTGTACATTTGTAATGATATGGTCCAAGCTTTAGTTACTAACATTCAGTTCAACCAAAACTGTACTATCCCTTTAAAGGGACTTATAGTGGCATTGTCCAAATTTTCAAAACTGGAAATATATTGGTTCTCTCATACCTTATCCTATTCAAATTAAAAATAAAAGCACGGGAAAGTTTTCGGTTTTTCAAATTTCCATTCCATTCAAAAGATATTTACGATTGAAGTGTTCAGATATGAAATTGTCCAGTGGCGTACCCAGGATTTTTTAAGGGGGGGGGGGGTGGTTGAAGCCCTATCCCCCCCCCCCCCCCCCCCCGGTACGCCTATGACATTGTCTACGGGATAATGTCATGCCATTTAAGTAAGTACAATGAGTTAGTGAATATCATTTTGCATTTTTGCTCATATCTCAGCAAAAAAAACATGCAATTAACGCGAAGTTTTTATACATTACTTTGTGGACACATCGGACCACTCCAATACACATTTTTATTAATCACTCATTACTTTCTGAACTTGCCGAAAAAGTTACGAGGTCCAATTATTTTGTTCTATTTGTCCCACTCAAATTGTATAATTAAGAATGCCAGAGAGGATAATGTTATTGTCAGATTATTGGGGGGGGGGGGGGGCACTGCCCCGGCCCCCTCACCTCCCTGGCGCTACGCCACTTTCCTCAACCCCCTGCAACCTGCAATAGATGGGGGGATGTGACTGCTTTATTTCAACACTCGGATTTCCCATACATTCTTTCATTATTTTATTTCCAATGTTTTAATCAACATGATGAAGTTGTTTCATTCCCTTTAGTGTTTCTTCGGAAAGAGAATAGAGAAGAGATCCATTTGCTTAACTTGTCGGACTTGTCACTTGTCACTTGTCGGACCGAAACATTTCTGACTATTCATATTCGATACTTAAAGTGAAACCCCAAAAGTGTCCACGAAAATTACTTGGAGCTTCCACGTTCATCTTCTACCGTGTTGTTTGGCTTGTGGTAAGAGAAGAATAAAAAAGGGTTAGATTTTGTTAATGCCCCTGTATATATGACGATATCTATCATTGATAATCATTCAGCTCAAGAGTGTTAATGAACGGTCATAAACCTCATACACGTTATACAGTAATTCGTTGTAAAAGTTGACACAAATGTTCGTGTTTTTTTTACCAGGAAAGCAGCATTTCTTTTCCTAATGAAACTGCCACACATTATTCGGACATATCTTACAATGATTTTAGTACAGGATTGAAGTCTCAAGTGTCATTTTGGGCAATATCTGACACTTTACAGGTGCACCTTTAACTTTGCCTCTTGTCGGACCGAATAATTTCTGATTCATATTCGACACTTAACTTTCTAAATGGAGTTAAAATAAAGGCTCTCTTTTCTGTATATTCCGAATCCATTATTATACTGGTGTTTGTTATATCCTCTTTTATCCTTCTCAAAAATTGTTTAAAGTCGCTTATATTTCCAACGGTATTCACAAATTGAAGCGATTGTGTCACCTTCCTGAAATATTCATGTAGGCCATACAATGATGTGTTCAAGGTCAGAACAACATTTATTTACCGTTTGTATTATTGTTCTCAAAGGGGACTACCAATCTTCGACACCTAAACTTCCCTGACGGAAGAAGCTCTCTGTTATTCAGTTTTTTATTTCTTTATAAAGTCGTTCCTCATTCCAAGGATTTTCACAAATTAAAACGATTTTGACACCGGTCCTGTTTTAGTCTCTTCAGCAAATATTTATGACTCAAGACTATAAACTGTGGTGTTTTCTAAAGTCAAAACAAAATCCTAACGTTTTTTTTTTTTTTTGTCAACCGTCTCTCTACAATTTTGATTTCTTCCAGCTGTTACTCGGCAAGATAATACATTCATACAAACAAACACTAACGAAGAATTAATCTCTCTTTGTAATCTCAATATTATCTAGAACTTTCTTTGCTCAGTTATTGTTATTATTGCTTCACATACGATTTTAATTTAGTTATGGTATTGATAATTGGACCGTAGATACATAAAATGTATCCAGAATGGATCAAAATGTAACTGCACAAGTAACGTCCAAAACAAAGTTTATATTATGAATCACATTATGAATCAGATTAAGTCGTTATAAATCGTATCATTTTGTTTATCTATTTACTTATTTCGTGCTTGCTTTATTGAATGATTGGTTGATTGATGGAATGATTGAGTGAGTGAGTGAGTGAGTGAGTGAGTGAGTGAGTGAGTGAGTGAGTGAGTGAGTGAGTGAGTGAGTGAGTGAGTGAGTGAGTGAATATTTAATTAAGTTGTAAGGGAATGAATGGATAGATGTATGGACGGATGAATGAACGAACGAACGAACGAACGAACGAACGAACGAACGAACGAACGAACGAACTCAAGACTATACACTGTGGTGTTTTCTAAAATCAAAACAAAATCCTAACGTTTTTTGTTTGTTTTTTGTCAACCGTCTCTCTACAATTTTGATTTCTTCCAGCTGTTACTCGGCAATATATACATTCATAAAAACCAACACTAACGAAGAATTAATCTCTTTATATAATCCCAATCATATCTAGAATTTCCTAAGCTCAGCTATTGTTATTATTGTTTCACATACATACAGTTTTGATTTAGTTATGATATTAATAATTGTTCAATCGATGTTAAGACCCTAGATATATAAAATGTATCCAGAATGGATCAAAATTTAACTGCACAAGTAACGTCCAAAACAAAGTTTATATTATGAATCACATTATAAATCAGATTAAGTCGTTATAAATCGTATCATTTTGTTTATCTATTTACTTATTTCATGCTTGCTTTATTGAATGATTGGTGGATTGATGGAATGATGGAATGATTGAGTGAGTGAGTGAGTGAGTGAGTGAGTGAGTGAGTGAGTGAGTGAGTGAGTGAGTGAGTGAGTGAGTGAGTGAGTGAGTGAGTGAGTGAGTGAGTGAATATTTAATTAATTTGTAAGGGAATGAATGGATAGATGGATGGACAGATGAATGAACGAACGAACGAACGAACGAACGAACGGACGAATGCATAAAGGAATATATGAATGAACAAGACATTAACGAATGAACAAGTAAATGAATGAGCGTATGAATGTTTGAATAGTAAATCTAGAATTAGCGCAAATACTGCATCCAGGGATGATGACAATGAAAGTATCTTGTTATTTTAGAGGTAGGTGGTTGGCACCAGCTCTCTCTTGGTGTGTTCCATTTTCCATCCTCGCTATAGTTGTTTATGTCGCGGTTAAAGAAAACATGACAACAATATAAAACATCTGACACGCAACATGATGGTTTCCTTCTTTTCATCTCGTAAACCGCTTTTCTGTTTTCCAATTCACACCTTGCCTAATCCGTTTGACCTTGGCTCGGCATTATTTCTATGTTTTTCTCCAATTGTTGTTTCGCGCCATCCCCAAAAACGCGCTTTTACTTCGCAACTATGGGGTGAGGGATGAGACAAACAACTTTGTTCCTCTCTTATTTTCTCCGCTCTCTTATTGAAAAAGGCGAGGGATTAAAATCGCCCACCTAGATATTTGTGGGGGATACCTTTGATGTCAACCCATCTAGAAATGATGTCGGGACAATCGGAGGTGGCACCTTTTAGCGGGCGCTTTGTCGATTGTTTTCCGAAGAACCCGCGTCAAACGGCGCGGCATTCAGACCCGGAAATGTGATCGGTGAACCCGAAAATTAATTCTTACAAAAGAAGCTTTTATGATTGCTTGCGGAACCCCAACGATTTGACGAGCTATCAAAAAAAGTCCCTGCACCTACTTTGTAAACAGTTATGCTCATCCCTGTAGAGTATACATACAATTTAAAATCCACATTTTGTATTAGTATGTTTATGACAAAAGAGAAATTCGAAAAACGAAACCCGCTCCATGCTTCTATTGGTAATACGATAACAATTTGAGGTATGTGAGAACCGCTATTGTTGATTTCGACAATCTGAAAAGATCCTTTTAAGCAATATTTTTGTTTGTTTGTATTGAGGGCTGAATCGACTTTGCGTTTGCATTCACGTTTGTTCAAAATCGCCCTCGGTGCATTTCCCCCCTGAGTCTTCATGGTATTGGCATGATGGGACGAGTTATGATATCTTCATCATGGTGAACTCGGACCTTGTTCTGGCATTGTCTGCTTTGTATGTTAATACTGTCTTTCCCCGATAGTGCTTGAGCGGAGGGGATACGCTGACTTACATGATTGTCTGTATATCGCGGGCATTCCTGTAAGCTGAGCAACCCATTACAGATTGGACAAAAATAAGTCATTCATTACAGTTCATACCATACCATACCATGTATACATGATACCCCTGTACAGGGTGGCCCCAAAAAGCGGAACGGGGCACTTCCCAAAATAAAGTAACAAAATGATTACGTCCATCGGATAGGGTGTATTCTGCAATGAACAACGATAAATAAATGCAAAGGGAAAGTAAACAATTGTCGTTCCCTGTAGCGCAAGGCTGACGGCATGATAGACATAACATTAACAGATTTGTGTTACTTTTAGTTTAGTATGCCTATGTATCAACATAGACTTAGTTAGCCTGTCCCTACTATATTTTGCAATCCACATTATAGAAACAATACGAATACAACGAGGTGTGTAATAACCACTTGAGTTCTAAGTAAGGTTTGGGTTCATTCATAAACTGGTTATACACACTATTGTGGAGAAATGATAACAACAAAGATGAATACATCATTAAAATGAATCGTTATACGACTAAGATAAAATAAACTGAAAAGATGCATACAGATACGCTTGAAATCCTTGATATTCAACATGTTCAGAGAATGTTATTTGCGATGATCACGCAGAAGTTGTTTTATCTAAACACATTTAACAGGTGCCATGAACGAATACTATACTATATCAAACTTTAAGAAATACGTAACCCTGTACATGCCATTAATATGGAATCCCAAGACATCAAATATCCAAACACTACAACTATGCAAGTATAAGTCTACAAAGACATTCATGTTAACAATGGAATAGAGACGATCAGATACAACTTTCCTTACAATTATTAGTATTTATCTCGAGTATAGTATTATCATTCGTGATTTTAGAGGCTTTCCAGTGCGGACACAAGTGCAAGGACGTCCCAGAGACTCAGCCCGCATGCTTTTTCCAGGGCCTGTGTGCAGTACTCCGGGGCGCGCTTCATGTGGCTACTGAGCTGTGAAATGCGCACCCCAGTCAGCTTCTGTAGTTTTGAATTCGTAGCCGCATCTAGACCGATGGACTTCAGCCAGTCGTGAACTTTATCCTTGCTCCAAGATGCGACGGCATCAGATTTCAGGGGTTTATCTCGTTGATGTCGTGGAACGTGGTGTTCTTCTCTTGATGTCCCCGAATCTGGTTCGTCAGTTGAAAACGAAGCAGCGTGAAGAACAGGTTTATTTCCAACTATTGTTAACAAAAGAAAGTAGATACGGAAAGTAGATTAGTAAATCATTGGAAAATAATTATTTGTTCATCATATTGATCATGATATATTACTAGAAAAATATTGAACCTATCTAATAACTTCGTGTATTTCCGTGATAAGTTATGACCCATTAATGAGCGAAATGCAAGTGACATTTGCTGACTTATTGCGCTAAGAGTACCGTGTACACAGTTCAACGTTGAAAGTAGAATTTCAAATCCGAACACTTCAATCATGAATGTGTTATAATAAAATTAAAAAAATGATGAGGAAAGCAAAATTAGGACAACCGGAACATGTTTCATGCTTCTATTGGTAACATGGAGTTCTTTGTGAGTTTTTTGGATTTTGACAATGTTACGACATATACCTAATATACGATATTTTGTTAACGTATTTATATAGTACCAGACAAGTAACCCGAGTGTGAGTAACAACTTCTCTTGCAGCGACATCCGTACCTTCTTCGGTACGTGCAGGAATCACTGGAGGTACCAATTTGCCCCTTTCCCCAAGAACGCCGATTATAGTTGGTAGATTGGTATCCATGTCTTCCTGTGAGGACATCGAATAGTAGAGCGTCATCCCCAGCAGGACCCCGAGCCAGCCATCTGGTTTGTACCCTTCCTGGAGCATCAGCGGGATGATTTCCTTCTTCAGAGTGTATGCATAGGTTGCTTCTGGAATTCAAGAATGCTATTATGAATCCCATGTGATCTATGACTTGTTTCTTTTTAGGGGCTTGTCGTCAATATTTTTAAATATTTCTACTGTCTTAATCCCTATCGATACTAAATTGATTTGCTCCCACAATGGTGAATGTATATTCATCTTTTCCTTTGTTTGTGAAGTCAAATTTACTTGATTTGAATTCGAATCGTAAGTTGTATGAATCGATTTATTTTCCTTTTCATGACGCGAGAAAGGGCACATAATGGTATGTTGGACTTTATTTTAATGTTAAAATCATGCAAATGTATACAATCAAATCAACATATTTATATTACTAGATCAGCAGACTACTTTCCAAACACTAGATACGATTCCTAAGCATAATGCATTTATCACAGAGTACATGTACATATACATACTCAGTTCTTTGTCCCGTTTTAGGAAACTTGTCCTGACCAATTGTTGTCAATGTCCAACTATTGTAAATACACTGCTGCCAGCCAATAAGCATTGAGCATTGCAGTTGTTGCCATGGTAGTTACAATAATTTGAAAAGCTTCATCAAACGGGGGCAAGAAGGAGATGCTTCACACAATGATGTTACCTGATCTGCAGCATTGACTGTCCTTAAACTCCTGACTCATGCACACCAGAACAACATCAGACTTCTCGACAGCTCTGGCCATTGCTTCCAAGATGTCACCCTCTGGATTTAAAGTCAATAAAATAAACAGCGTGGAAGGGTAAATATTGTGCCTTTCGTCAATCACTCTCTTTGAAATAAAAAGCATTTCCTCATTAGTTGTAATTGTTTAGTTCGACATGTTGTTATAATGACACAGGGTTCTCCATTAACTTCGACATTCGGGGCTCTGACCCCCGGCCCGCGATAGGGGGCTTGGTGTCATTCGCTTTAGAACTTTCTGACCCCCTACCCCCCCCCCCCCCCCCTCCCCCGGATGTCTAGGCATGTCATCGGTGCTTCGAGGTCTCTCATCGATGATGGCGCGGATAATCTAAGCCCCCTTCCCCATCCTCCTACATGTCATACCCCCTCCCCCTCCCAATAAAGGATAAACAATGCATGCCCCGTATAGCCAGCTCTCATCAGTATACACATTTCTGCAAATCAGTACAAACATAATTACCCATCCTGTCGACATCCATCCACACGTTGTATCCATTCCTCTCGAGGTATTCCTTCACTCTGATCACGGTGGCTTGGCTAGCGTGCTGATAGCTGATCATGATGTGAGCTTTGTCCTCACCTGGACCAGGTAGATTGACGTGGGTCCCTCCGTGACTTTCCTCTTCGCGACGATATTTGCCAATATCGTTGACTTCGAACAAAACTCCTGAACTTGCTTTTTGTAATTCCTGACTTACTGAAGTTTTCTTCAACAGCTTGAGACCTGATGGAGATAAAAAGGTATAGACAAAGAGTTATTAGTAGTAATAGTCACTCCCCTGTCCTTGGTATTTTTAGAGACCCACAGTGTGTCAGAACAAACTAGTACAATCAGGAAGAGAACTATGCAAATATTATATTGTGCTTTTTTAAAGGTTATTTTGAATCATATTGATATGTATGACTCATGTATTTTCATGATGTTTTTCAGTGTGTGTTTTATTCATATGAATGTCCATTATTTGTTGGCCTTGTGTACATAGATGGGAAATAATATGAATATGTATGTTATGTATGTCAACCGTACGTCCCTGATCAGTAATTTTAACAAGTTGCTGATAAATTGCTCACATATTGCGGAAACTGTATCATGAAGTGGTTTCGAAAAGCCTTTTTCCATACACGTTATATCATCACTTTAAACTGATCAGTTTTATCGATAGAATCCCTGTGTAATTGCAACTTAGGCCATGACAAATAAATGGTTGGATTGGCGTAACCCGCCCGACCCTAAAAATACCGCCGACCCTAATGCTTTTTCTGATTGTTTTGTTTTTTGTTTTTTTTAACAAAAAGATGTTTTTTTTTTTCCAATTGCGATGTGTTATTTGTGTGTTATATGTGTGTTTTTGTGTATTTGTGCGAATCCTGAAAAAAACAAAAAATAAAACAAAACAAAACAAAACCCTACCTACCTACCCTAATGTTTGGTTGCCCGTTACTCCATTCCAACATTTTTTTGTTTTTTGTTTGGCCTTACTAGACCGCGGGCCGAGGTCCATTATCGTTTCATCTCGTGCTTCAAAGTTTGTATCTAGCTAGTTTTTTGTCGACATGTGTAAAAGTAGTATTGAAATCATACCTGAAACTCGTCAAGAAAAAAACCTGCACATTTTCTGAAAATATGAAGAAAAAAAACACAACAAAATTGCCACAATTTTTCAGTTTCGACGGTAAGAAAGACCAATCACAGTACGTTGCTCATAGTGTGATTTGTGGACTGACCAATCAAATTTGTTTCATGCGCAAGATAGCCGGCCCAAAGGTAAACAACAATCACGTCACTGGATGATGGCTGCCACTATTTCGTTCGGTGCGACAGAAAGTTTCGAGGCAAGTAAATCTGACTTCTGTGCCATACATGTCATCGACACTCAGAGCAAGTTTATACCATATACCTTAGCATTGCTTCTTTTTGGTTCCCCCATATTTCACGTTATGTTAATTACAAACAAATTGTTGATTATGTAATATTTTATTGTATATTAGTCTACAATTTATTTATTTAATTGTATTTCGTTTATGAATGTATTGTTTGTTTGTATCATTACTTGTTCAACATTTATTTGTGAAATATGGAAATAAATTCAAATCAAATCAATCATATAGTGATACAAACTATGAAAAGTGCAAGGAGTGTGCAGCTAAGTGGATAACATTGGAAGAGAGGTTGGAAAGTGAAAATGCAGAGACGTTTTTGAAACAAATACACGGAAGTAAAGGTGTGGGACAAGTCAGTCATGGCTGTACTGACGCGACGAGGCACAACTCAGCCAGAGCAGAGGGCGGCTGGCCAGATGAAAATAAAGAAGTGAAGGAGAAGTATCCAAGAATCTTCAGATTGTAGGAGGCAGATTAAACCCAAGAAGAAGAAGATGACTGTAACTCTAAGAAATCGGGAACTGGCAGGTAAGTTATATATGAACAGATCAGGCTCTACGACTTCATGAAATGTATTCCCATTTTCCCAAAATAAAATTTTTAATTGCACTTAAAAAAAAAGAAGAACTTCCTATTAAACACTAGACCTAATGTAGTGAAATTTGTGATTTCAAGTTCGATGTTAGTGTTGGTAATCTCAAGATCACGAACCAAATGACAACATCACAAATTACTGAAATGCTTGGAGCTGTAATATGATTGAAATATTCTATTTTGGTTTGACAGTATGATTTAAAATTGTATATCCATTCCTACCTGATGAAATTTAAATGCCTTTTCCCACTGATTTCACTTTTGTTTACTAGCCTTTTCGCGTGAAATTGTGAGAGGATCATAAAGGCATGACGTCCAATCGGTGTTGACCTATCAATGACATGATTAATGTGAACAGTATCATCGATAATCTGTCTAAAGTACCTTCTCAACACCAACACCAACTTCAACAATATACCTGAAATCACCTACTGACTCATAGATGTTCATATTTAAAATGATTTTGATAAACAAAAATTAATTTTCTTTTCTCCCTTCTCCTTTTCTTGAATTATTTTTAAAAACCTGCAGATGCTGAGAAGACACATAGAATAGCCCCAAGAAGAGCCATCAAGACTTTAACAAGTGCAAACTGGTTAAGCAGCTGCCCGCGTTGTACACTGCGATTACAGATCCATCACATCTTCTTCGCTCGTGACCGACTACTCATCGGCGACTCTTTGCATAGTGCACGCTCTTTTACAAGATCCATCATCAGCTAGTCCATGCGCCTTTCCCACCAGAAGTCCGCCAAGCCAACTGTTATTCAAGACATGATCACAACCTGAAGTTCACCGTTCCATTATCTACTATTGACTCGTACAACTAGTTCTCCTTTTATCCACGGACCATACGAGTCTGGAACCATCTACCTGGGCCGGTCGTCAATACAACAGGACTGACTACCTTTCAAATGGCTACATTACCCACAATTAGAGTAGTGTAGCCTCCCGTGGGCTTCCACGTTGTTTAAATGTCACTATACTTGTTTTTTATTGTACATAAATGCAAAGCGAAAATTGTATTATGGCACCTCCTGCATGACGACACACCAGCATATTATCCTAGTATAGCTTTACAGCTGCATCAAGGGATTACCTCATCAAGTATCAAGTAAGTGTCAGCAAGTGAGGATTCCTCTGTACCAAAGAGACTGCTTTGGTCAAGTTTTCATACCGACATCAACCCCCTACCAGCCATGACTTATAAACTGAATATATTTGCCAGTGCGTTGCATTATCTGCAATGGAGCTATCCTTGAAAATTCTACTGATATAGGCAGATATGAATCTATGGTTACCATGTTCCACCCATGTGCAAATGGGTACCCATCTAGCCAGAGTGCTACATGTAGGTAAAAGAAGTGTCATAAAGTATTTATGAATGTATGCTCACCGTATAAACGTGAACCAATATTTTGTTTTGACAAATCTGATTCCTGATACATTTTGACTAATTTTAATTTCCATGACAATCCTGGAAAGTAATTGTTTTTTAAATTTATTTATCTGTTTATTTTGTTGTTGTTATAACATGACACTTGTATATAAGTTGTTTTTTATCATGTCATATTTTACCCAAAATAATGGGAAGAAAATAGATGTTGGGAGATTGAGGTTTCTGGACTTGTATTCACTGCTTATGAATAGATACACTGTACTTGTGTAGGTATTGGACTGGGATTGTACTCTGGTGCATTTAGTATTTTGTTCCATTATGACAAATATATATCAATTATGTAAGATGAATAAGTTACAAATTTTAATGATCATGATTAGTAATTGAAAGGTTTTCATATAAGTTTATGTTTTATGGTGTACAATGTGGTTATTTGACAATTTGTGCAAGTAATGTTTCTTCCATGTCTGCCTTTTTTTTAACTGTGTAGTATTTTGCTGTTAAGATTAACATTAACACACTAGTATGTAATATATAGAACCCGTTTTGCATATTTGCACTCTGTAGTGAGTAAAGAAATGGAATAGTGAAAGCATGAATTGTTTAATGAATAGGTTTGATTCAGCTTAGGAAGAATTTTGATGTACATGTAAAACGTTTCCATATGCTCATAATATTATTTTTGGTATTTTCTTTACAAACTAATGAAATTAAGAAAAATATTATTTTTGCCAAAGAAAACTATCCCCAGAGGCAAGTAATAGGGAAGTTGATTGTATGTCTGGTTTACATGCTTTGTAGGAATCAATGAAACAGTACACCATGATATTGAATATTTGTTGTATGAACTATGATAAATGTGCATTGCTAGTACAGTAGACTGTCTTGTTAATACTGTACAATGAACATGTACACAATCTTCTGAAGCAGACAAATAGCTTTGTTATTAATGAGTTAGTTTGATCGTTGTTATGAAACAATAAAATTATAAATTAATTTCAAACATAGAGAAAACTCACTAGAACTATTTAAATGAAATACATACACCTGGGAGATTTTTGTCAATAGCCAGAAAATACATACATTGTGGGGTAGAGGGTAGCTATTAAAAGGACAAATTAAGGATTTCGTTATCAATGTTGTACATTTTGGGGGCCGAAAGTGATTAATTTCTGACTTAGATTGGAGATTTTTAATTGTACTTTTCATAAATAGACCAAATAAAATTGCCCCAAATTAAAAATTTTACCATCCAAATAGGGTTTCTCTTTTTTTAGAGTGAAGCAGCAACATCTACTGTCATGCAGAAAGTAAACATGGCAGTTTATAGGTGATTAACATACCCTAAACTTCCATTGAACCAACTACCGACTATTTATCCCGCTATGTTCCTATATTTTTTCATGTCACATTTATCAAACAAATATCAATATTGTATATGACCTTTCAAGCTCATTTGCCGAAAATCAGATTTTTTAGACTAAAATTCTAAAAACTTGAAAAGTATTCACTCAAATTCAATGAAATTTGGAGAGATTGTTCATTTTTCTGAGATGAAGAGAATAATGGTGGCTTTTAGAGGTATCTCTACAGAAAAAAAAATGGTGTTATGTTATGTGTCCCATTTCTGATTTTTTTTTAAATTTTGATTTCACTAGGAAGATGGATGAATATTAGAAAAAGCCACCATTAGTTTGTTTGTCTATCACTGTAGTTTCTATGTTTACATTAGCAAAGATGTATACCCCTACAATTTTTAGAAGATGCGTTTTGAATGATGGCATGTCAATTTTTTTATTTTTTTATTTTTTCAATATATTTGCCTTTTGAGCTCTTATTTTAAGTCCTATTGTCTAACTGTTTACTTTTTTGGATTCCTCACATTCTCAGCTTTCCAGCAGTATATGGTTTGTAGGGGGTAGCGTCAATAGTTTGAAGATATTCATGATTCCGTGAAAGTGCGCGAAAATGGCAAATAATACCCCACTGGGCCCCTTAAATAGAAGCAGAAATTTCATCATGGAGTTATCAAGTTGTGTTTGATTGATCACACCTACAAAAATTCATGACTTTCTTATTTTTAATCAGAAATTCACATTCAGATTATTGAATAAAACATACAAATATAAACTATTCATGGTAAAGCAATGTATAGCAATTAAACAACAGGTTAAATTAACAAAAAATATAACACAATAGGCAATATTTACAAGAAGTAAATCCTTCACTGTCACGTTTCTCTTTTTTTTATGCCATTATCTAAACTAACTTAGTTTTAGGGTGGACTTTCCCTTGAAAATAAAAAGAGAATTATATCACAATCCATTCTAAGACAGACAGTCACTAGGAGGATAGCTTTTTCCCGGGTTAAATGATACTAGATTCATGCTGGTGGCGATTGCATTATGCCTCCATGCCATGCCACCTTTCGGAGCCGACCAGTGCCCCGCAGCTCAGGCGACAATGGCCTGATGATCTTCGTTAGCCGAAGTGCTAGTGGCGTATCGGTCTCTTTTCGTAAAATTATTTATCAACTTCAAATGTGTTTTTGGTAATTTTTCAAAGTGGTACTCATTCCTTATCTATTCCGGATTGAATTCTTCTAAACGAATGATTTTACTGTGAGTTGAGTTTCCATGTAAACGACAAAATCCAGATAAAGTTCGTGTCATTACATCGCATCAAAACATACATTTCGCACAACGATAAAACAAGCGATCTGATTGGCCCTAGCTTATGCGACACTGTTACGTTCTAATGAGAGATGCACTGGGATTGGATTATGTTTCAGAGATTGTTGCAAACAAAATTCCAAGTTTTGTCTACTTTTTGAAAAACTGTGCATTCTTTGAGCTTGACGAGTTATGAATTTGTGTTCAGTGACTTTTTAACTACCCACATGCCAAAATTCAGGTAGATACAAGATTTGAAGCACGAAAGTCAAGAAATAAGGCGATTTTCACGGTTCGGCCCGCGGTCTATACGTAGTGCCGCGTAAAACGTGGCACTCACATAACTGGACTATACTTTCGAAACCGTAACATAAGCGCCAGGTCAGTAAACACGGCATATTTTTCGTGGCAGAATTTAGAAAATTTTGAAAATGTTAGCCTTGTCTTCCCGTAAGTGCCTCATTGATGCAGCGTATTTAGTAATGCCTAGAAGATTGCCTCGTCGCATTTCACGAAAATAGCATTTCGTGACTTTTATGGGAAGGCTTTATGGGATTGTGTGACTGGGACATTAAGCTCAATTTATTTATGGGAAAGCTAGGTTCGTCCTCTTGAAAAACGGTTAAATTGAATATTATTGTAAGGAATATTAATTCTAGTTGTACCCTTAGGAACACGGAATAAATTACATTATTTTGTTGTCAAAATACTAGGCATAACATATCGATCATTCAATAGAATAAATTATCATATTATTACAATTTCGATGACCGCAAACAATACTCTAGTAAAATTTCAATCTAATATATTGCATTTGTTCCAATAAATGGACAGATTAAGATATATATTTTTGTTTCAATATGACAGGAAGTAAGCATATAGCAAACTTACGTTCAATTAATGCAGATCTTTCTCTAATAAGAGCCTTGTGTTTGTCAATGAATCCAAGTTGCCAGATCGCCTTCGCAGCAAACTCTTTCTCTCTGTCGCTCGAACTTGTTTCAAGAATGATGCGCTCTAGTACAGTAATCCCATCAAAATCGACGATCATGCGCTTATTGTTATCATTGACCGACAGTTGATTTATGCCTTGAATGACTTCCAGTACTGAAAAGCCCCACGAGACTCTGGAGGACTTGTCCAGCGCATTCGAGAGGACATCGAGGAGGAATTTCACACAGGATTTACTCAGAGCTAGCCTGTGGTGGTCGGACTCGTCAACGATGTAGGACAAAGCGAGGAATGCGTTAGCCTGACTTTGACGATTTGTCGCCTCGGTGATATTCTGTAGAACGTTGATATAACCTTTGCAAAGGACTCGATTACCTGGAACCTGCCTGCAGCTGTTGTGTACTATTCCAATAATAGTGCCTACATAGTCTTCTGGGAGATTGCCATGCTCGAGTCCTTGCAGCAGGACATGTAGGACGCCGGTCTCTCCAAGATATGTACACATTTTGTCAGAGGAATCTGTTAAATTCACGATACAACGGAGGAGAACTGTGCATGTTTGTGCTGTCTTGCTGACTACGCTATCGCTTTCTTCGCTATCACTTTCTTCGCTATCACTGTCTTCGCTATTGCTGTCGCTTTTCTGGGGCATGCCGCTCCAAACTCTTGAGAAAATCGATTTAAGATCGAAAGTGGATACCATATGATCACCCAAACACCCCTCTTTCCTTGTTTGTGTTTCTCGAATTAATGTGTCTAGCTCATCAAGGGCTTTGTAAAATTCACTCGACGCAAAGTCCTCATATATTTTCAACTTGTCGAGTATACGATCCAAGTCTTTTAACAACGTTGGGTTTATATCATGGTTTGGGGAATCCAAAGTGTCAACGAGTTCCATGATTGTGTATATGTTATGCGTATATAGCTGTAGACAGAACAAGAAGTATTATCATAACGTCCCAAATGTATATGGGAAGATGAACGAAGTCGACTTGATTTGAGTCCTGCATCTATCGCCTGCTGCACGCGGTGTTAAAGTTAATTATGTATAGATCATAGAATGCTTGTGAGGAACAGATCTGGCGAGACCCCTATATAAAATGACAACATAATACACATTTAATAAGTCACACTGTACCATGTATGGCCATGCCACATAATGAAGCAACGCGATTGGTTGATTGATATAGTATACGGTGAGGGCCAAAGTCTAAAATAATTATACTTGTGTTGTGTCTCTACAAAAAAAAGTACACCGCCTTCGAGTATTTGTAATGGAAAACAAAATATTTTAGAGAAGTGCCTCGATACATGTATGTGTTATATATGATCACCTTAAAATCTAAGATGGCGTCCGAAATGACAGCCGTGTAAACGATACATTGTACGTCACTAATCGTCGTTGGCTAGCATTTCTGCACAAATTGTCTTATTGATCACCGATGTTTTCAGAGATATCTGCCGAGGCTTATCATCTTGTATTCACACCAGTACACCACCACACTCACACGCTCACGGACACGCCCACGGACACTTACACACGCACACATTATCATAGGCATATCACACACAGGCCTACAATTACACGCATACACTCATCACCTACGCACACGCAAACACATACACACACACACATACACACAAACACACACGCATCTACACTCACATACCCACACAAACATGCACACACACACACACATACGCACGCATTCAAATAAAATCACATGCACAAAATCACACACAAATACAAATATAAAATACACACGCATATCCACATGCACACGCACTTCCACACCAACATAACACACTCACCAGCGCGCACACACTCACACACACACATACACACACATACAAACACGCACATATCAACACACACACACAAACACACACGCACATGTACACACACAGATATATACACACATACGCAGATGCAAACACAATACGGACCATTAACAACTAACCCTATAAATAACATTCTGATCGCCTTATCATGTTCTCCTTATTCGAAGCGGAAATAAATTGAAGAATATTAAAGGATACGGATCGAGTAGCTTTGTTGACATGTGCAAAAAGTGATGAATAGTTGATACAATGAATATTGTCGCAATTATGTGATAAGGCTGAGTTATGAGCAAATATGCAAAGTGATATTCACTAACTCATTGCACTGACTGTGTACACGGTTACGATTATCAAGTGGTTGTTTACCATCTGAACACTTCAATCGTAAATATCTTTTTAACGAAAGGGAATTCGAAAAACCAAAACCTGTCCCATGCTTCTTTTGTTAATACGAATACAACAAGGTATGTGAGAACCGCTAGAAATCCATTTAGATATTGAGGATTAGGACAAAGTTACCCTACTACAATAAACCCAAGCAAAACGTCGGTCTATGTTTCAAAATGTGTAGGATTTATAAAGATAATTTCAGAATATTGAATTAATATATATTTATTAAAATTTCAGCTATTTCAAACCGATTTTAATAAAACAAACGTTTGTTATGTCTGGAAATGTTTATGGTCATGCAGTTCAAACACTCAGTTTTCCGGCCCTACCTCACAAATAAATTATTTTTTTTAACAGCGCTCTATTAATCTGTAAATTCCCTTTTATTGTACTAGTTTGTTTGTTTATTTGTTGTAGCTGTTCTGTTTGTGTGTGCATGTGTTAGATCTCCGGGTATCTATCTTCTGGTTATAGATTCGTCACGTTCTTAGGACCAAAGTCTCAACAGGAGATTACTTTGAAATCTAACCATGTGATAATTTGCGTCATTATTTTAAAGTAATTTACTTGGTAAATGTATCACCTTGAATTAATTTCGAATAACTTATTGATTAAGTGTGTTAAATATCACACGTGGACTTAACGTCGTGTAAGACGACATCTTATGATGAGTGTATTCGAGGTAATACGTTCAGTATGATACAACCAAAGATTGAACGCAAGACAATGGCCAATAGGTCGGTTTCTTCAAAAGATGGCGCTATTTAATGTCAATGGATCAGATGCATTAACAACAAACTCAGCTGCTGCGTACAGCCTTCGAGTATCTGGTATGATAATTGAATATAATTAATGTGGAGCATAATTATAATCTTCCATTGTTATGAAAGACATTTATCACATGATTAGGTAGCTGTTTCGTAAACGACATACACAATTCTGTTGTAGTTTAAGCGCACATACTTATTGTTTTCCGTGAATTAAAATATCACTTGAGATGATACATCGCATTGATTAGATATTCATGGGTAAATATTTGATAGGTTTTTGTTTTGTTTTTGTAGTTGGCCTTCCTACCACTGTTAAATCTAGTAACTTTGTTGACAAGTGCACAAAAATGATGAATGGTTGAAAAAATGTGTAGTTCTTGTCATCTGATTTGTCCACTCGGTAATGTGTGAAAATGTCACGTTAAATTTATGTTATATGGCCAAGGATAATGAGCGTAAATGCAAAAAGATAATACAGTGTGTCCCAGATAAAACGAAACGGGATTTCATGGCAGAAATTTTCTGCCTTAATTAATAATTTCTTTGATGAGATATACATGAATAAAAAGAAAAGCTCTGTTTCTCTTCCATCATTTGATGTACAACTTATGACACATAATTCACGCATGACTGAATTAGTACAATGGAAATTGGTGTTACCAACATTCCATTTGCACGCAGAAATTGCAGGTTTGGGTGAGTTTTTAGAGCAGTAAACGTACTCATTTGGAAAATGGACAAACACCACATACAATTTCATATATTTATCTTTTATATGACACCTTATGATTAAAAAAAAAAATATTTATGCCAGAGAACGAGTACAATGAAAACATGCTTGATTTCAGCCCAAATGAGTAACTTTCCTGATCTAGCATGTTTCCCATGTTTTCCTTGATCCCCGAGTAAATTCATTCATGCATCAAGTCCATTCTTCATCTGCTAAGTCAGGAAAGCTGAGCGACTTCTTACTCAACTATCTACTCATTTTGGCAGAAATCAGGCATGTTGTCATTGAACTTGTTCTCTGGCAAACATCGTTTATTTTTTGTGCATGAGGTGTCTTATAAAAGATACAAATATTAATGTTTATGCAGTGTTTGTCCTTTTTCAAGATAAGTACGCTTACTACCCTAACAACGCACCAAAAAAACTCACCCAAACATGCAATTTCTGCGTGCAAATTTCCATTGTTTTAATTCAGTCATGCGTAAATTATGTGTCATAAGTTATACATCAAATGAAAGGAAAGAAACAGAGCTTTTCATACATGTATATCTTATCAAAGACATTTTTTCATTATGAGAGACAATTTCTGCCATTAAAACCGGTTTCGTTTTTTCTGGGACACTCTGTATATATTATGTATATAACATAGTTAGATCAGTTTTGATTTGTATAAATGATTCCCTAATTATGGAGGTATTTATGTTTGTATGAAAAGCGTTCCAGAACGCTTTTCGATTGTAGTCAATAACAGTCAGCAGTAGGTGATATAATCTGACACCAATGGTCACCAATGGCTCACCAGGTATGAGCAGTGTTCTTTTTCATGATACCATCACAGATCATTCAGAAGAATCTTACAATAAGAAATTGTGTAACGACACGAGTGAAGTACAAATATCAGTCTCGGGAAAACCTTTCGGAAGTTATTATATCACTTTTACATTCTTATTCTGGCCAAGCGAACTTCGTTTTAATGTTTATTTTTACATTATTGTATTATTTCCTGATGTATGAAGACACGTTTGATGTAGAGCAGCTTGAGGACGTGGATGTTATTAATTACTGGTCCCGATCCGGGGGGGGGGGGGGGGGGGGGGTAACTTACTTCTACGAAAACATTATATTCGTATCATTCTTTGTCTTGTCATAAAGTCGTGTTTACAAATTGGTTACGAAATGTAACTATTGGTTCACATTATCTTATTGTTCCTTGTTTTGTGATGTATGCAGACACGTTCGAAGATGTGGATGTAATGAATGACTGGTACCGATCCTGGGGCGTCACTTACTTCTACGAAAACGACTACATGCTAACACACAAGACCAGGAAGTGAACACACGCTCTCTCTAGACCCTGGAGTGTATGAAGGGATGCGAGGGCCGGATTAGTCCCCCTTTAGCAATAGGGCGTAGCGCCCCAAATGATGTGACACAAGACAACAACATCATGCATTGGGTAAAATCTGACGCAAATTAATAAATATAAGGTATGCCCCACCCTCATTTGATTTTGTCTAACCCGAATCAGTCCGGAGAAGCTATATTCCACTGCCTCTTGGTACTGTCTCCTGTAAGAAAACATAAACACATAAATTAACCAACGTTACTTTATGCATATGTTCCTGGCTACCCCTCACCTATTTCATTAAGAAGAAATGTTCCCCCTTCGTTTTCATAGCGTATTATTTTGACAATACACAGGTGGTCAACACAAGAAAAGTATCCTTTCTTGATGTGGTGTTAGTCGTCCCAATGCCATGAATGTTGTAAAGTATAATAAGTGTAATAACATTATGTCATGATATGCGTATTAAAGGTAACGTTGAGTATTGGTAATTTCTAAAGTGCCCCCCCAAAATTAATTGTAACGGATTTGGTTGATTTCAATTCCATATGAAAGATCATCGAAACAAATCATGGGAAATAATATTAATTCCCATTCAAATGCTCTAATTGTTGTGAAATTTGCTTTCAAAATATTTATAAAAGTGATTGACGTCCGGCCATCACTATTACCGCGCATTACAGTCTCGTATCAGGAGGACCTAGAACGCTAGCGCTTCTCTCTAAAGTTAATTTGACACTTGAGTTGTAACGGCTCTTTTTGAATGATAACAGGGGTTTTGCTTTGTCGTTTGTAATTGTGTATACTTTTCGAGCATGGTGAAGTTATAACTATTAGTTTGTACGGTAATCGTGCAGGTTTTGGTTACTAAAGTTAAGTTTGACCAATACTCAACGTTACCTTTAAGGTAACATTCAATTATGCATCGTACATATGTTCTGTATATAATTCATGTCCATTATCTCATTGTAATATAATACTTAGTAATGATATTGTAATGGGAAATAACGCTAACAAATCCCTAAACATATTATATTTCGTACAGTCATGCATATAACTGTATTTTCCAAACTACTTTAAATTCATTAACTCTTTTACAATTGGTGAATGTACCTTTTATCCAATATTACTTACACTTATAGTTTCATTAATTTTCTCATATGAAGGGCTATATTATTGAAGTCCAGTTTCCCGAATGCTGTAAATAACACGGAAACTCATAATGTCTGAATGATTTAACTAAATTATCTACGATGTCATGATAAGTAAATAGTGATAATTGAGAAGACGATAGACGATACCATTACATACTTGTATATTTATTTTTTTCCACTTGGTATGTCGATGCAATATTGAAAGTATACACTGTATTTTTGACCTCATTCACAATGTGCAAATCAATTCAGAGCCCTTTACAAACTGCAGATTCACGATTAATCATTTCATCCTAAGATTAATTGCAACATAATTTGATTAATCGTACAGCTACTCGTGAATGTTTGTGCTTTGTGATCAAAGATGAGACGGTCCCGATAGTCGGGATAGATTGTAGGGAACATGCATTATTCCGTGCTAAGTCCCTTTGTAAAGACTTGTATATATTTACCTTACTGGACCACAATAGTAAATAATTGTTTATAGTGATGGTAATTTAATTGACGCATGGTACCCGGAAAACAATAAACAAGCTTTAATTGATGTTCTTTACACTCAATGGCTATGTGTTATGTGTATGTGGAGAATGGGTTAACCCCTTGTATACTGGAATTACATGGACTATATGTACATGTGTTATGTGTATGTGGGGATTTCAGAATCTTGAAGAGAATGAGTTAACCCCTTGTCCAACGGGATCTTGGTAGGCTATGTACAAAGTATGTGGGGATATCATAATCTTTAAGAAAGCGGGTTAATTTGTGAATCTGATTGTTTGGTTGTATTCTCATGTCTTGTTTAATACTGTTTGCATGAAACCGCTTCTATGAAAATAATGATCATCTGCCTGGTTTATACTTTAAACATCGCCTTCATGCATAAAATGATAATTATTAATATTATTATCAGCTGTCCATGCTTTACTATTGAACACATTAATTATTCATATGTATGTATTGATCATTTGTGTATATATTGTCGTAACAAGTAATGTATTACGTACCGTATTTCACGCCGTTCAATTGGAATACGTAGTTTTAAGACAGTGTAGAGGCCACATTTTACTGGAAATCGGGGTATTAAGATAATTGTTTTATTGTTGCACATGTTACACACTGCATTAGAGGGATCTAGTAACATTGTCAAAATCCTAAAAAATCCACTTGGCATTCTGGCGGTTCCCTCATACCAATAGAATAGAATGGGACAGGTTTTTGTTTTGCGAATTTCCCTTTCGTGAAAAAGATATTTACGATTGAATTGTTCAGATGTTAAACTATCCACTGGTAGTCGTAAGTCGTAACCGTGTTAAAAGTCAGTGCGATGAGTTGGTGAATATCACTTTGTATTTTTGCTCATTATACTCGGCCATATAACGTCCATTTAATTTAAAATGTTCAAACAATACCCAGAGAGGACATGTCATATTATATAACAACAATATAATTTACATTGTATAAACCATTCATCACCGTTTGCACATGTCAACAATGTTACTAGATCCCTTTAAAGTAATGTACACGTGTTATGCCTTTCAAACGAAAATATGGTTTTAAAATAGTGTAAAAAACAAATTGTTACTGGAAATCAGGGTATCAATATAACTGTGTAATTAGTGTGTATCTTACACATTGCCTTACAAAGGTTATGTATAAATGTATATATCATGCCTTTCAATCGTAAAACATGGTTTAATGACGGAATATATAGTCCACATTTTACTGGAAATTGGGTATCAAGATTACTGTATTATTGTGATTGTTTTTACCTATTGCCTTTTACAGTAATATGCACCAAGATATATGGCCTTAAATACACGATTTAATTTATGACAGGATATGTTATTGTCTCCCTGGAAATCGGGGTATCAAGATAACTTTATTATTGTTGTTATAATGTTACCTAGATTAATAATGAATATGTTTGTTGCGGCTGTTCGATCAATTAAGGGTTGACCTAAATTCAGTCTTTTTCCGGTTGTTCCATAGTCCACGTCCTGGGCTATCTTTGTAATCTTATAATAAAAAGCGATACAATCGGTAATAATCTTGTTTAGTTGTTCCAAAGAGACAGCGTATAGATCTGGCTCCATGCATTAACTGTCTTGTATGTGGTATATGAAACAATTCATCAAATAATTACGAGTCATAACAAATCCCGACTATATGAGTGATGGCATCCAATAAACTATAACCTACATGACGAAGCCGGTATAACAGGGATAAGTGTCCAACTAGGGGTTATTGGCAGTGACGTCATTTTGACAGTTTAAAATCATATTTTTGTCCCACATGGCGGGCCCCCCAATTCGTTCATTAACGATCATCAGTAGAGATAAAGCGACCATGATATAATAATTCCAGAATATTTTCTATCATTTTTGCCCATATTTTTTAAAGATGCTAATATTGTTTGCAGCAATTACTCATTGTGTTATTTGGGTTTCCGCATGTTTCTACTAATCACAACACATTTCATGACCTTACATGATACCAAAATAATCCCTACACATATATTTCTCACAGTCATACATATAACTGTTTTTCCAAATGAATTTAAATGCATTAACTCTTTACAATTGGTGAATGTAATATTTTTATCCAATATTACTTACACTTATAGTTTCATTAACTTTATCATATAAAGGACAATAATGGGTGTCCATGCAATTTCCCGAGTACTGTAAATAACACGGAAACGTGTATAGTAATGTCTCAATTAATTAGCTAAATTATCTACGATGTCATGATCAGTATATGGGCCATTCTTGGTCACGTGTGTGACCCAAAATAGGAAAAATTCTGAAATAAGATGCTTATATTTTAGTAAGTATAGGAGGTATGGTGATGTGAACTTCATATATGACTTGCATATGATGAAGTCTTTCATGTGTAACACAAAAGATTTTATTAGGATTACGTTGCCCAAGGACAGAGGTCAAATGGCATCGGTCACGTGTGTGACTTCGCACGGGAGCACTTTTGAAGAAAAAAAAATTAACTCAATTTCATTTTGGAAATCCTGTGAAATATGAAAAGCTAAAATGTTCATATTAGTATCAGACAACTGATATATATCTGTAAGTAAGAAAATGGTGAAAGATTAAAATGATCTCAAACGGTTGTTTTTTAATGCACGTTATTATGTGGGGATGTCTGGGTCACGTGTGTGACATTTTGGGGTGGTCACGTGTGTGACATGTACAATGTGAATGGAAATATGAATTTTACAAATATTAAGTTTAGATAGTAAAATGAAGTTCAATTGTCACAAAGTTGGTATCATCATGTACAGGAGAATAAAAGGACTGGGCTAGCTTGATTATTTCCTGAGTTATGATTTTTATTTGAATATTGAAATATGAAAATTTATGAATTTTTCTAAGAAATTTTATAAATAAAAAAATATATATATATTTCATGAACCCTTGGACACTGATCTTTCCAATAATGAAATAAAACTACTGAAAAAACAAACTTCATTTTTTCCAAAAAAGTTTCACTTTTCAAAGAATGGCCCATATAATGATAATTGACAAGACGATAGACAATACCATTACATACTTGTATATTTATTTTTCCACTTGGTATGTCGACGCAATTAGTATACACTGTATTTTTAACCTCATTTTTAATGTGCAAATCAATTCAGAGCCCTTTACAACCTGCAGATTCACGATTAATCATTTCATCCTAAGATTAATTGCAAGATCTTTTGATTAATCGTACAGCTACTCGTGAATGTTTGTGCTTTGTGATCAAAGATGTGACGGTCCCGATAGTCGCGATACATTGTAGGGAACATGCATTATTCCGTGCCAAGTCCCTTTTTAAAGACTTGTATATTATTTACCTTACTGGACCACAATAGTAAATAATTATTTTATAGTGATGGTAATTTAATTGACACATGGTACCTAAAACAATAAACAAGCTTTAATTGATAATCTTAACAATCAACGGTTAACTATGTGTTATGTGTATGTGGAGAAGGATTTAACCCCCTGTATCTGGACAGGGCTATGTAAATGTGTTATGTGTATGTGGGGATTTCAGAATATTGATGAGAATGAGTTAACCCCTTGTCCAACGGGATCTTGGTAGGCTATGTACAAAGTATGTGGGGATATCATAATCTTTAAGAAAACGGGTTAATTTGTGAATCTGGATGTGTTTGGTTGTATTCTCATGTCTTGTTTATGATTGTTTGCATGAAACCGCTTATAATATGCCTGGTGTAAAACGTCGCCTTTATAAAATGATAATTATTAAAGCCCAAGTCCAGTTTCGAGAAAATAGCGGAATACATCTATATTGATCTTTATTGTTGAATATGTATTGAAATAGGGCTTGTGTGGTAAAATCCGAACCTAAGCATCGTTAAATACAGAAATGTCGGACGAAATCAATATCCGCCTGTGAAATTCATAAATCCATCGCCCATTCAGATCTGTCAGCGCCGCTAGCGCTGGGGGAGATATCGACAAGCTAGCGACAAGCGTGGTCGTAATACACGTAGCGTATGGGTGATTCCTTGTTGGCGATATCTGTTCCGTCGGAATAAATATATAATTTCGCAAATATCTCAATTAGTAGGCGGTTTCTTGGCCAAATTTGGATAATCCTATATTAATATAATTATATTCTTTCACAGTATTGGTAATAAGAGTTTCCATTTAATTGTATTGATAGGGGACGTTTCCAAAACTGGTCTTTACCTTTAATATTAGTATCAGCTCCCGATGCTTTACTATTGAACACATTAATTCTTCATAGTTATGTATTGATCATTTGTGTATATATATATTGTCGTAATAAGTAATGTATACGTATTTCACGCCGTGCAATCGGAATACGTGTAGAGACCACATTTTACTGGAAATCAGTGGCCATATTCATAAAAGCCCGATAGCCTATCTGTCAGCTAGGCCTTATCTCATTGCCAAAATGCCACTTTGGACGATAACTAGCGGCGAACTCACGGAACTCGCTTGGATGATCACCTTTGTTTTCACAGACCAGTGCATAACACACACATGCATAGGTATGTCTTTTATGTGTGTAGATTTTGCACGCTGCCTATGCCCTTACCATATCGACCAATCAACGAGCGTTTAAGCCCTGTAATACAATAGCCATTTAAAATCTTCGTAGCGGGTTGCTAAATCGTAATTCAAGAAGCACTGCTAACCATACCGATAACAAGCTAACAACTCGGATGATCTAATTTATTCATCGTGGCTGTCATGGTAACATTCCATCTGTTGCAAGTTTGTTTGACATCGCATAAAAGCGCAGTTTACTCGAACGTGTGAATGAACGCATTGTTCCTTATTGTTCCAATCATAAAAGCGTCTTATTGAGTTTGTTATGTGTTCTACAACGTGATACAGTAAGGGGGGGTAGTATAACATAAGTGTCTTATCTGGGGTAAATGGGGGGGGGGGGGGGGGGGGGGAGGGCGGTAACTTGTGTCCAAAACAAAAAGCTTGCTATAATTCCTATATGTAAGGGTGTTACTGTAGATATGAGCGTGAGTAGGAATGATGTTTTTTTTTCGGGGCGGGGAGGGGGGCCGGGGGGGGGGGGGCGGAGGGATCACGCGTAAGCACATGTTTTCATAGCCACCCCAATGAAGTAAAATCAAATACTTCTCCCTCCTCATTACGATCAAGCTCCGCCACGCTTATAGATTCATCAAAACAGAATTGAAATCACCTAAAATCAATCCGAACTGCAAAAGTAAGCTAATATGTCACAAAAAGGACAAATAAAGGCAAATTACTCTCCAGATAAAAACATGTAATTTAAACTGATAAAATATGTTATTGCTGAAGTACAAGGATGCTAGGACAAACACGGAAAAGTATGTTACTTGGGGAACTATTTTGAACTAACATCACGCTATCATAAACAAAATCTCTAATATCCCTTATTCGAATATTCTCCTTGCCATGTGCACGATCGTGCCACACGCATATATATTACACACAAAACCGGGTAGATTGTTACTTGCTAGCAATTTAGAGGTACATCAGAGTACCTCTAAATTTTTGGTCCAGTGTCGCTAAAATTTGTCCTATCTGGCTTTGGTGAATAAGAAAAAATTAGCTGGGTGTTAGGTCATTATTCAACTTCACGCCATTGTTGTAAGTCCAACAAAGCTCTATTCAGAACGTCCCGCATAAATAGATTTCAATGTATTTAGTCGGCACCGCAGATCTATTGTTGTAATTGTTCGCATTTCAACTAACAATGTCGTGGAATACCAAATGCTTGCGGAATTTCGACAGATGGGTTGTCATGCTAGGCCAGGCCTTGACTACGATAGCGAATTTAGCCTATCGGCCTTTTGTGAATACTAGTTAAGCCTAGCGGACATCGAAATCGTAATTTGATCAACCAACTAGCTTATCGGGGTTTTATGAATATGGCCACAGGGTATCAAGATAATTATTTTTATTGTTACACATGTTACACACTACATTAGA
>JBAMJV010009325.1:0-54001 GCA_037951105.1 Echinarachnius parma
TAGTGGTAGTAGTAGTGTTAATACTGTTAATTGTAGTGGTAGTGGTAGTGGCTGGTGGTGGTAGTAGGTGGTGGGGGTGGTGGTGGTATTAGTAGCAAGTTTAGGATGTTATTAGTTTGCCTATATTAATGTGTGTACAGACTTTTGTTTGGTAGTGTGCATAAAAAAGTACTCCGGGAGGGTAATCGTTATTGTCTCGAGGGGTATGTTGCTACCGCGGGGGTAGTTGTTCCGGGGGGAAGTTGTCTTCAGGGGTAATCGGTCGCGGCGGAGTAGTTGTCCGGGCGGAGTAGTTGTCCGGTGGGGTTAGTTTGTCCGGGGGGTAATTGTCTGGGGGGTAGTTGTCTTGGGGTTAATTGTCTTTGGGGTAATTGATCTTGGGGTAATTGTCTTGGGGGTAATTGTCTTGGGGGTAATTGTCTTGGGGGTAGTTGTCTCTAGGGGTAGTTGTCCTTGGGGGTAATTGTCCTTAGGGGGGGTAATCTGTCCGAGGGGGTAGTTGTCCGGGTGCGTAATTGTTCTAGGGGAGGTAGTCTGTCCGGGGGGAGTAATTCGTGTCCGGGCGGGTGGTTGTTCCAGGGGGTAGTAGTCCTAAAACCAAATCAATCACCTAGTCTGACAAAGGAAAGTCGCGATTCCCAGGTATGTAAGCCTAATGCCCGTTGGTAGCTATACCCGTGAATACTGCGCTAGCTGTACTGAACTTCGGCGCACGGTTTCCCTGGGGACCATATACTATTTTATGCCGTTTATCAAAATGTATACTGGCGATAAGTCGAATGAAACCAGCTCTATCCAGCCAAAATTAAACAGAGCAAACTGCACTAGACTTTTTTTTCTTTCCTGATTTTCATTCATACTATACATTTCTTGTAATTTTCCTGATTTTGAAATGAACTTGATGTTTTCCCGGGCGCCCGATTTCTACTACATGTAACCGCCGGCTCTTATGGGGATGTGAAACGGTGCGTCGCAGTGAGTTCTAGACATAGAGATAGTGTATCCAGGCATATGCCATGCCCGGGAAGCTTCTAGCGTACATCTATAATACAGACTCGAGGAATCATTACTGTTTTCGTCAGACTATATAGGTGATTGATTTACCCATGTTTAACAAATGAAGCACAAAAAGGAACACAGGAATAACTGAACAACAAATAACAGTTATTGAACTATTGGTACAATAAGTTTCAATCACCAAAATACTCAGAAAATAGTTTGAAAAATAACGAAACTTGCGGAATAACACGCACTAAAATTTAGCAGTTTCCGCTCAATGACCCTGTGCATACGTCACCAGAAAGACATGGTTATGGCCACCGCCGAGTCGCTTGATTCAGTAGTTGAGACGGGGTTCAATATATTGCTCATTTGTCTGACGAGTGAGTGCTTGAAAAACAATATATTCATATTCTACATGATCTCAGCTATTTTAGAGGTATAATTCAACCAATGTTGTGTTTTCCAGTGAATTTACACTTAAATATTTGTATCATGCCGTATTCCAAAAACATTGAAAGATCCTGTCAACTTATTACAGGCCAAATTTCAAAATGTGAGATTATTGTATTATATGCCAGAAAATGTTAATTAAGAACTTGAATTTGAATTTGTTTTGGCATTTTACGACCAATGTTACGAGAGCAACGGATAAGACAAATGCACCTCTTATCCACGTCGTCACTCTTAACGTTAACTAGATGGTTATAGTAATGTTAACTGTATCATTTTATGTGGTTATGCCGCAATTGTAATTGCGTGTTAAAAGTGATTAAACATAACATGAAATGGGTTATGATGTTTCTGTCTATGTACGCTTTCGACCATAGTCAAGAGAATTCGGATACGCAAACGATCGGGGTCAAATGAGACATAGATTCTTTCTTCTTTTCCCCCCTTAATTTTGTCATAGATCAAATGTATATTGATTTTGGTATAAAATCTCACATATCATTCCCAAGAATCTTACAACGAAATTGGTATGTGATTGAAGTTGGTATATGTTTGGAAAAACATACAAGTAAAGAATCACTTTAAGATAATGTAATAGTAGTAGATGTAGTAGTAGTAGTAGTAATATTAGTAGTAGTAGTAGTAGTAGTAGTAGTAGTAGTAGTAGTAGTAGCAGTAGTAGTAGTAGTAGTAGTAGTAGTAGTAGTAGTAGTAGTAGTAGTAGTAGTAGTAGTAGTAGTATTAGTATTAGTAGTAGTAGTAGTAGTAGTAGTAGTAGTAGTAGTAGTAGTAGTAGTAGTAGTAGTAGTAGAAGTAGTAGTAGTAGTAGTAGTAGTAGTAGTAGTAGTAGTAGAAGTGTAGTACAAGTAGTAGTAGTAGTAGTAGTAGTAGTAGTAGTAGTAGTAGTAGTAGTAGTAGTAGTAGTAGTAGAAGTAGTAGTACAAGTAGTAGTAGTAGTAGTAATAGTAGTAGTAGTAGTAGTAGTAGTAGTAGTAGTAGTAGTAGTAGTAGTAGTAGTAAAAGTAGTAGTAGTAGTAGTAGTAGTAGTAGTAGTAGTAGTAGTAGTAGTAGTAGTAGTAGTAGTAGTAGTAGTAGTATTATTAGTAGTAGTAGTAGTAGTAGTAGTAGTAGTAGTAGTAGTAGTAGTAGTAGAAGTAGTAGTAGTAGTAGTAGTAATGATATTCGTAGAGACAGTAGTAGTAGTAGTGGCAGTAGTATTTTAACACTTAAGGGACTAAGTAACATTGTTCAAATCCAATTGGAATTCCAGCGGTTTCATCATACCTTGTTTTATTCGTATTAACAATGCAAGCATGGGACAGGTTTTGGTTTTTCAACTTTTCATTTCGTTCAAAAGATATATACGATTGAGGTGTTCGGATATGAAATTATTTACGGAACCTTTTCAGCCCTGTGTGTTTTAAGTAATGATTGCAATGAGTGCAAGTGCACTGAGTAAGTAAATTTTACATTGCGTTTTCGCTCATTTCTCGGCAAAATACCATCCAATTATTTTGACATTTTCACACATTACTATTTGGACATATCAGATCACACCAATACACATTTTATTAACTAGGCATTACTTTATGCACTTGTCACAAAGTGACTATATCCCTTTAATACTTATATTGTGGTGAGTGTGCACTAGTTTAGGAATATGCCTGATTCAGTCAATATCAAAGAGAAAAAAAAAACATGTATAGGTATCCATTATCAATAGACTAATTTTTTTTTTAATGGAGTTACAATGATAGCCAGGTTAAGATGGTATTATAGATCACACCTGTACAAACAACCGCATTGTTATTCTTTCACTTACAGAACATTTCCAAAGCGAATCTGCTAGCACCTCTGTCGTCATGGCCTGAAACGTTTACACTTGATCTAACTACACGAAATAGTGTCGTCAACTTCAAGATACTTATCGAACATTCTGACGACAGCCCAGCTCGGACACTTGATTGTTCCACGGCAAGTGTAGGTATGTTTATCTGAAAGTACAGCATTACACTTTTCGTCATGCTTTTTGAAGGCGTATACTGTACAAGGTGCTCAGTCTATCATCCAAACAAAATTTAAATTTCCTTCGTATACAAACAAAATTGGATAATGATGATAATAATAATAATAATAATAAAATAATAATAATAATAATAATAATAATAATAATAATAATAAGAAGAAGAAAAAAACTGCTTTGAAATTGACTAATTGAGTATAACAAGGTTCGAAATAAACGATCTGCGACACCGATGAATTAAACTGCGATACGCTGCGTGCAAAAGCTTATTAAGCGCACGTGTTCATGGTATGCGGGATGGTCGATATCTCCTGCCCAGCGCTAGGGCCACGAAAAGGTGCGAACGGGCGGTAAATGTTGGCAAAATTTCGTGGCGTGCCTTGAATTTCCTCCAATATTTATGCATTTAACGATAATATTGTTCGGATTTTACCACACAGGCCCTTTTTGTATACTTATAGCAATATTGATCAATTAGTTTGCCCAATTCACATGTTTTCGGTAGTTTTCCAATGCTGTTATTTGGCTTCAAGTTTTTAAATGTACATGTATTTGAATACCGACCCGTGTGGGTTTAAAGGGATAGTTGAGTTGAGTTATAGAGGGCGCTACACTAAATCATTTTTTTGTGAGATAATGAAAAACTGAGTGTCAAATTCGAAAGAGCATACAATTTTAATGACAGAATCAACTTTATTTGATCAAAATTGGTTCAGAAATGGCCGAATTATCCATAAACATAACCATTTGTAATAAATGTGGGGCCCCACATTTATTAGAGAATTTTGAACCAGCCGTTAATTTTTTTTTGAATGCTTCCACTTTTCAAAAATTTACAAAAGAGGTTTTTAAATAGTGTATGAATATTTGTCTATCTAGTCACTATTTCATCAAAACATCACATGCACATTTTTTTATTTTAAATGGTTGAAACCGATAAATGTTTAGTGAGCGCCCTCTTGAGATTTAACGGCTCTTTTTGAATGATAACATGCTTTTTACTTAGTCATTTGTAGTTTTCTATTCCTTTTGAGCATGGTGGAGTTATAAATATTAGTTTGTAATGTAATGGTGCAGGTTTTGGTTACAAAAAATCAGTTTGACAAAAACTGTACTCTCTTTACCAGAACTCAACTATCCCTTTAACTGACAACTAATCAACATAATAGTATTCTACTTAACGTATCAAAGTAAGCTTGACTAAAACACAACAATTATCAGTAATCAGGGGTAATCAGTCAAACCAACTGTGAAATTTCACTATACACATGATCTTACTTCCAATTAATTGTAACTTACAATCAATCGTTTATATTCTACAACGGGGCCCAGGTCTTTTCATTCTTTCCTATGTATGGAATAAACCATAATATTTAAAGTAACAATGTGAATTACATTCGACTTATGACTATAAAGTTAATGTTCATGCAAAAATGTTACACGAAAATCCCTTGTTGATAACCTAATTCTCTTTTTTGTAAACAACATGTATTTTTTGCAAATAATCTTTCCACAGCTTATAATTGGATGGCAATACCACAGGATATACAAGATAACATCGTCAGACATCCTCTAGTCTCTCTTCTTGTGTTTGGCATATTCTTCATCGCTGTATTGTATTACTTTCCTGTAGATACAATAAAAGCCATCTTCAACTTCATATCGCGTAAATCCTGATTGTAATCCGGTCTTTGCGAAGGTCTGTTTTTAAAAATAGCAAATACATGGAGGACGACACCATTCATAAATTATGATATTATTTAACCTTATTGTTATGAACAAGCTCGGAAAATGCACAGTTCCCAATAAAAGAGGGCCCGGTTATGAGAACATCAACATACTGGTCGGTATTTGAGGCATATGGCATATAGTCTGTTTCACGTTTCCTCTGCAATGTTATCTATATAGTTATAGAAATGACATGTTAGAGACTACCCAACTGGTTAACCAAGGGTGACATCAGGTTTTGAAAATCTTTAGATGGTAGATTTCCTTAGCAGAATTTTTACCAAGTTTCATGCTGTTTTGACGAATAAACCTTTGCCATGGAATTCCCCATTTCATTTACATTTGGATCAACATAAAAACAATCACAATTTGTCTTCATTTATATTTTTTATTGACATTAAAATACAAAAAAAATATCACATTTGTACCGAAAGTTTAAGCAATGTCATGAATAAAGCGTGTTGGATTCTGCTTATCAACATTCATGTGGTTTAGTGGATGTTCCATATTACTATTTTTTGCAAACAGACCTTGCTGTGGTTAATTGACCGTTTATGAATGATTTTATCTAGTTTTAATGCCAATATTAAAGATGGTCATTATATTTTGTATTTTATATACAATATCATATATTTCATCGCAAATGTGATATCTTGTCTTAGATAAGTGTCATGTTTCATGTTTTGCTGTGTTTGATTATGTTAACTTCATAAAAGTGAGGTATAATGTTAGTGACTTACCACTCCATTGTATGCATATTATCCTTGTTGTTTTAAATATGTATATTTTTGGTATTTTTCTTCTAAACAATCCAACTTTATCTGGTTGCAATAACATTTTAATTGGAATAAATATCAAAATAAAATAATATTTAAATTATCGAATGGACGATACGAATAATTGTAAATGCATGTTTACGTTACATACACAACTGTGTAATAATTAATTTTACACTAAAAGAAAAACAAACATGTCCTATAAACCATACTCCCAGTCGCCAATACACCCACACACACACACACACACCCAAATAGCACACACCCTCACGTCACACTCGTTTTCTGTGCATAGTATCTGCTCACATTTCCGTTAAAAAGACAACCAAAGCAACATAATATTTACTTGTTCCCACTTGTTTACTTAGTTGTAAGCTCGATTTGCCTCTTTCATCGCTAACCTGTTTTCTTCTTCCGTATAACCGAAAATTAATTTAACGGAGAAAGAGCTCCTTGTTTTCCTGAAGAAAAAAAAAGTATATAATTTATTTTCATCAAGAAAATGATAGTCCTGGTAAACCCATACATTTTTTTAAAATTTCAATCCCCCATTCTATTTCCTTTAATTGTAAATGATTAATTACTTCTGACCAAAGTCGTTGAAATCTTGAACAATACAAAAATAAATGTGAATATTAAAGTCTCCACCTCATTTTAACAAAAGGAGCATAAAATTACACCAAAAAAAAAAGGGGTGATCTTTGATGAAATGCACCATGCAATGATTAAAAGGGGTAGTTCAGTTTTGGTAAAGAGGGCACTGCATATTTTTTTTGTGTAAGGCAATTAAAAACAAAGTGTAAAACTTGAACGAGCATACGATTTGTAGGGCATAATAAACTTTATTTGATCCAAATCGGTTCAGAAATTTATTCTATGATTTAAAACAAAATTAAATGCCTACACTTTTTCAAAAATATTCAAAAGAGGTTCATAAATAGTTCTTGAAGAACTCTATATATATTTACTATTTCAACAAAACATCACATGCATAATTTTGTATGAAAATTGGTTGAAACAAATGCTTTTTTAGAGAGCGCCCTCTTATGTTTTAATTGCACTTTTTGAATGATAACAGGCTTTTTAGTTAGCCGTTTGTAATTTCCTATACCCCTGTATACCTTTCGAGCATGGTGGAGTTATTAACTATTAGTGTCTAGTTGTATTATGCAGGTTTTGGTTACTAAAGCTCAGCCTTACCAAATCTGTACTACATCTTTAAACTGACATTTTCTTTAGTAAATTTCGGAGGTTAATATTTATATTGTGAACAGAAGTATAAAATGGAAATCTTATGATATCAATTTGTTTACCACAACAAATGTAAATTTTAACCCGTGAAATATAGCTTTCAATTCTTCATGAGTAAAATGTTGTTTATTCTGTCCATCTCGTATTTTTAGTCTATACTCTTGTTGAAACTATATAATGAAAGTGTATGATTATTATTATCGTATTCGTTATTGTTATTTGTACTGTTATTGTGCATTGTTATGAAGATTTTAAGGGGTAGTACAGTTTTGGTAAGGCTGAACTTTAGTAACCAAAACCTGCACAGTAGCATAACAAACTAATATTCATAACCCCAACATGCTCGAAAGGCAAACAACTAAGGAAAAAGCCTGTTATTATTCAAAAAGCGCCATCAAAACACAAGAGGGCCCTCTCTAATAAGGCATTGATTTAACCTTTTTCCATGCACAATTATGCAAGTGATCTTTTGTTGAAATAATTATTAATTAGAGAGATCATCAACTATTCAAAAACCACTTGAAAACAAATTTGAAAGCATTTTTTTTTTTTTTTTCAAAAAATCATCGTATTTATTTGGGGACCAAATAAATACGATCGGTTATATGCATTGATATTTAAAGGGGTAGTTTAGTTTTGGTAGAGAGGGCGCTGCACATCACACTTTTTTTTTGTGAGGTAATGATAAACTGAGTGTCGAATTTGAGAGAACATGCAATTTTAATGGAAGAATAAACTTTATTTGGTCAAAATCGACCCAGAAACGGCTGAAATATCAATAAAAATATCTGATCTTATAATTATTTGGGGCCCAAATAGTTGTTGATGATCTCTCTATTTAATCATTATTTCAATAAAACATCACACGCATAATTTTGTATGAAAAATGGTTGAAACCATTACCTTTTTAGAAAGCGCCCTCTTGTGTTTTAATGGCTCTTTTTGAACGATAACGGGCTTTTTACTTAGTCGTTTATAATTTTGTATACATTTCGAGCATGGTGGAGTTATAACTATTAGTTTATAATGTTACTGTCCAGGTTTGGTTACTAAACTTCAGCCTTACCAAAACTGTACTACCCCGTTAAAATCGCATGTCCTTTCAAATTCGACACAATAATTCAATTCAATTCAATTCAATTTAACATTTATTTCAGATAAAAATCAGATACAAATTTGTACAGTTACAATGTAACAGGTAGCACCTATAAGAAGCACGAAGCTTGTCGAGTAAGGGAACCCAGCATGCATGTTATAGTAATTAAGAGATACACTATCACAATTAAACACAATATAATATTCACATACGTATAATATAATATGAATATAAAGAAAAAAAAAATGATAAGGAATGGAAATAATTTAATACAGAATAAAATGTATACAAAATGCAGAACGTTAATTTACCCCAAAAAATAAAAACAATAAATAAAAAATTTAAAACATTACAAAAAAATAATATTTCGCAAAGGAAACAATATAAAATATACCAATGAGCTATACTAATCTAACAGATTAAAGCAACAACTAAAACAACACGATTTTTACATATTTACCAAACAACACGAAACATGACAAACGGGTATACGTGATTTCAATAAAATAATAATAATGTGATTAAAATGTAATCAAAAGAAAGATTGGCAAGTCATAACAAATGGAATCATATTGAAAGAGTAATGATAGACAAGATGGGTACATATAAATAAGATGCTACACGCACAATACAACATTTTCAAAATTTTCAAAGCAAGTTATTTGGGGTTCAAGTTTGCCTTTAATATTTAACACCATGATACCTTATCTAGACTGTTTCTGTGAAAAAGCTGTTCTAAATAAATGGGTCCGATAATTTTCCCTTTTTTTTAGTATTGATCGTTTGTACATTAAACTGTTTAACAAAGAGATCTAAAAATATGCTAGTGATCAAATCATGATTCATTTTAAACATTAAAAATTCTGTTTTAAAGACTATCAATTTTTCTAATGACAATGTTTTTAATTCAATAAATAATGGGTCACAATGAGCTAGATAATGGGCACCAGAACAAATTCTAATGACTCTTTTCTGCAATATTTGTATTTTATTTAAACGAAATTTGCTTGTTCTTCCCCAGATAAGCGTGCAATAATTGAGGTGAGGCAAAACCAATGTATTATCAAGTAAAAACAAAATATGAGAAGGTAAAAGGGACTTTAATTTATTTAGTACGCCAATATTCCTGCTCATTTTTGATGAGGTGCATAAAATGTGTCTATCCCAATTAAGTTTATTATCAATTATTAATCCAAGGAAGTTAGTGTAATCCACTTGTGGTATTTGTTCATTATCAATTTTCAAAATAACTTTATCAATGCTTCTTGTTTTATTAAAATTAAATATCATACATTTTGTTTTTGAGGTGTTAATCAATAATGTATTCGCTTTAAACCAATTCGATATATTTACAAGTTCATTATTTGTTTTAATTATCAAAGAATTTACGTCACCATCCGAAAGAAAGAGTGTTGTATCATCAGCATATAGAACGTACTTAAAAAGACTAGTCGATTGAACAAGATCATTTAAGTACAAAAGAAAAAGTAGTGGTTCTAGTATGCTCCCTTGTGGTATACTTGTTGTAATATTAGTGATAGTGGAGTTTGATCCCCTAAAATTAACATATTGTCTACGATCTTGTAAGTACGATGCAAACCATTGGTAAGCAACGCCCCTAATACCAAATGCTGATAACTTTTGTAATAAAATGGCGTGATTCAGAGAATCAAAAGCTTTGCTTAACCCGATCACTACGGGGACCGAGAATTCTCGGTCCCCGTTGCGCCTACTCATATACGGGAACCGAGATTTCTCGGTTCCGAGCAAGGGCTATATTAATTGCATAAACATACATGTATGCACCTTGTAAGTACAATCTAATTTAGCTGAATACAAAGATTGAACCCTTGGCTATATGTATATCAAGTTCCCCCGACTCTAGTTGCGTGATTATAGTTTTATTACAATTTTATCATGGTAATACACAAGTCTAATTTCAGGATATTCGTATACAAACACATACAAGCCAGAATCATAGTTTTCGGACAGAATTTCACTTCGCTTACCCTATACTATGCATATCGATCGCCTCTATTGTGTGAACTACTTGACCAGCGAACTCAAGCTAGGTTGAATAGAAGCGAATACAATGCCATGGTCGACCAGATATCGATCGGTTCTTTTGTGCGCGCTCAGTGGGGTGACTCGACCGGTCCGTAAAATAATCTCGTATATGGCTATTGAAGCAGTATATCTATTGCCGTGGTAAAAGGGTTAACAGCTACCTCACCACGATCAATGAATGATGAGATTAATTAATTGGCATACAATAAAGCTAATTCAGTTGAGTGATTCGGGCGAAAACCAAACAGTTGGGGTGTGAGCACATTATCAATACAAGTTGATGAGTGGGTAGTAACACGGGTCGGCTTCGTAATCAAAGGTCTGAGGCTGCATGATAATAATGTATTGAGAAATCGTTCAGTATTTTCATGAGAGGAGTGTTTAAGCAAGTCAAAACTGAAGTCTCCGGTCAAGTAGCACTGCTTATTTTCATTAGATATCTTTTCAACACAAATTGATAGTGAATCAATAAATTCATCTGAGTTTGAGTTTGGAGCTTTGTATATAACCCCTACAATAATATTCTTCTTTGTTTCTCGCTCAAGTTCAATAAAAAGAGTATCGACTGTGTCGGTAGAAAATTGAAGATCAGGCCGTTCTTTTACCTTAAACTTGGGATTTATATGCAAGCATACACCTCCACCCTTTCTGTTTTCACGGTGTTTATAAAAAAAATTATAATCAAAGAGTTTATATATCGAGGGTACATTTTTCTCAAACCACGTTTCCGTGAAAGCATACACATTAAACTTATGCTCAAGCGTTGCAAGCAAACTTTGAATGTGAACATATTTTTAAGGAAAACTCTGTGCGTTTAAGTGAAATAAGGATATATTTTCCTTTGTATTATTCACAGTAAAAGCTTCATTAAATTCATTACTAAAATAATATTGACATAGGGTATCATAATGTTCTAAATCAAATCCCACCATCCTCTGAGTTAAATGAGGAGATATCAAATGCTAGGTCATTCAATCGTAACAAATCAATATTTTCATTGCATCGAAAGAAAACGCGCAGGGTGTCATTGTATTCTTTATCATCTATAACATGATTGAATGGAAATTCATTTGCAAAACGATATGGACACACCCAATCGTTATCATGTGCTTGTCTAGAGCATTTACATTGACATCGTAACTGATTCCTTTTCATAATGTTATCACAAACAAAACACTTCATGTTAACTCAACACAAAGTGACAATACGACATGAACGATAGACAAAAACAATAACAATGAATGTAGGTGAATGTAAACACACAAACGTTGTTAATTTTAAAAGAAGAAAGATTTGCAATGAGCAACGTTTAGTGGTTAGACTGAATAGTGTTGTATTGGATAGAAAGGCTTAGGCCTATGCGAAGTTCCTTGGTATTTATATACTCCGCAAAAAAAAAAAAATGGACACTATAAATTGAAATATTTCATATTAATGTACGATAAAGTGTACATTATCATATATCATATTGAAGGGAATTTAGTCCTCTACATGTAGGGTATAAATTAAAGGTGTAATCGTTCATGCATGAAATGCCATGGTCAATTAACAATAGCCAGGTCTGTTTTCAAAAATAGCAAAAACAATGGAGGACCACACCATTCGACTGAAGTGATAGTAAGCGTTTCACTTAAAACAAGATGTGCGGGGCAAGTAAATTATGACATTATTCATTTTTATGAACAAACTCTGAAAATACAAATTTGTCAATAAAACTGGGCCAGGTTATGAGAGCATCATCATACTGGTCTGTATTAGAGGCATGAAGCTTGTCTGTTTCATGTGTCCCCTGCAATTTTAACCATATTTACCTAGAGAAATGTCATGTTAAAGACTGCCCAACTGTTTGACCAAGGGTGACATCAGGTTTTGAAGATCTTTGGACTACGGTAGAATTCTTGAGAAGAATTTATCCAATTTTTTATGCTGAAATAAGGGCACAACCTGTGGTTTCGACTAATAAACCTTTGCCATGGAATTCCCCATTTTGTTACTTTTGGATGAAAATAAAACCGATACCGTTCACAAATTGTCTTCATTTATACTTTTTATTAAGATGAAGATATGAAGATAGAAAAGGTCACATTTGTAATGAAAAATTATGCCATGTCATGAATATAGCGTTTTAGATTATGCTTATCAACATTTATATGGTTGAGTGATGTTCCATTTTTGCTATTTTTGAAAACAGACCTTGGTGTGATTAATTGACCGTGACAAGTCATGCATGAATGATTTCATCTGGATTTTATGCCAGTGTTGAAGAGGGTAATTTTATCTTTAATTTGATATACAGTATTATATATTTTATCGTTAATGAATATACAATATTTGGTCTTATACAAGTGTCCAGTTTCTTTTTGTGCGGAGTATATAATGAGAAACTAGACTGGGATGATCACCGGAATAGTATAATGACTCCAATTTCTCGGAGCATAGGGATTTTATATAGAGTAAGATATATTGTTTCTGACAGAATAGTATTACTGTTGTATAATGCCTTGATTTTGAAATATATTTCGTATTGCAATATTATATGGGCAGTGTCAAAGAGTGTAACAGATGACATTCACTTGTTACAGAAAAATGCATTAAGAATTTTTGCCGGAGTTGGTTATCGTGAGCACACATATTCCTTGTTTGTTAGATTTAAATGTTTTAAAGTCGGTGAATTGTTGTTGTTTAATCCTCTTTATTTATGTAGCGTTATACCACTGGCATTTTGACTGCCTCGTTTACTTATATGTTCTTGAAAAACAATGCGATTCACTTTTATTCGACAAGACAAGCAGCAAACTTGCATTTGTTTAATCCACGTACAGTATTGACAGATAAATCAGTCTGTCAGTGAGACATACTGGTCCAGACGGTTGTAATTCTTTGTTAATTGAAACGCGTAATTTGCCTACAATTTCCTCTTTTAAAAATGCAGTCAAACGCATGCTCATTGCAAACGTTTTTCTGTAATATATTTTGTTAAATTAGTTGGTGTGTTAATTCCTTTTAACATAGCTCTAATACTAGTTACGATGTAGTGTAGTATTTTACATTTGTATGTGTGATTCAGCATGCCATGTAACTCTGCATAATGATATCGTTAATAAAGTAGGCATATTTACACCTCTCTCAACTCTCCCCCGCTGTTTATTTTCTGTCTCTGTTTCCTGTAGTTCTCCTCCAGTATAGAATGTACCTTCTTGTCATGTCTGCTACATTCCTGCCCTAGAACAAGACTTTACTATCTGTACTTGTAAATATTATTGTTTTCTGTTTGTTTATACATTTATTACTTTTTCCTTTTTTGTATTGATCTATGTTTACTGTATCTTTAATTATGTGTAAAACTTGTTAAAATCTTAAGTATGGCAACAATTTAAGTTTATAGCTTATATCGCCAGAGCTATGTGTGTTTCTATTTCGTTGTTATGACAGTTCATTTTTATGTACGAAATTGAATATTGTAAGACATGCAGGAATATAATAAATAAATACAAAAACAAATAGTACCTTTTCTTCCAAGTTTGTATTCAGTTTGTATCAATATATTGGGAATAAACAGGAAAACAACTTGAGATTTAGATGAATGTAAATTGTGCATGTATGTAAATTAATATATAGGTAATGCAGCCTTGAAAGAGAAAGGTTCACCTATAACTTAATACTTTGTATAACCATTATTAGTTGCGAAATGAAAATACAATGATTATTGGCGAACATTTCGTAAATGCTGGACTTCCTTTAAAAACTATGACTAACGTCAGGTTGATGAAGGTAAGGGAATTCATAATTCCTTTTGTTTGTTAAATATGTTAGAATATAAACATAATGTAGACATGAGAAGTTCTCACTGTCCAAGAAATGACGCTGTATGCATGTAGTTATTAAGTTATGAAGTGTAGTCATACATTTATTGGTAAATTACCTATGTGACTGTTCTGTAAGCCTCATGGATATTTTTCATTTAGTACAATGTTGGGTTATAATTATATTAATAATACCGGTTATGTATAAAGCGCTTTTCCCGTGAGGATCATAGCGCTTTTAAAATCACATTGTAAATTCCACCCGATCGTACTACCAACATAAATGTTCAGAATGAAATACAAATTCTAAAATATTTGATTTAAAGAGATCTAGTAACGTTTTTGACATGCTAAACAGATGGCCAAAGATTGATAATATTAATGCCCATTTCTGTAATCTAATAATGTTCACTGAGTTATGTGTGAAAATTACATTTTACATTAATCGAGTGATGAGCGAAACTGAAAGTGATATGATATTCGCTAGGTAATAATTGCACTAACTTTGTACACAATTATCATTCTCCAGTGGATAATTTTACATCCGGAAACTTCAACAAGAAATGTGATACCCAGGAGAGTTCCGGCCAATTTGTGTGGATTAGTATTATGGTACTAAATGTGTTTCTTAGACTAAAATGTGTTTGAAATAACACACTGACTGGGTTTTGTAAAGGAACGTAATATTGGTAAACAACGTGTGCAGTTGGTGTGGTAATTGTTTTCAGAATCAAAGGATGTTGTGAAATAGAGGAGCGTAGAGAGTTTGAAATAACAATTTTATTTTGTTTTTGAATTGGAACATAATAATAGCATACAGTGTGTATAGTTGTTAGTAGTTATTGTATTCAGAATTGGTCTTTTGAACTAAAGGAAGGTGCAGGGATGTTAACCGTTAACGTAATAGAAAGTGTATAATTATGTTTTTGAATACACGAAATTTGCCTTTCTACCATATCCTTCTGTTAAGTTTGTACACTTCTCATAATTTGCTGTTTATGTTCAGTAAGATGTGCGGGTGTTTTGTGTCCGAGTTATTTTCAAATATTAATAGCTAGTTGGCCATATTCTTCGTATTATAAGTTTCTGAATAGTTTGTCTTGTGTATTTTGTAGGAACGATAATTATTTGTTGACTTTTCTCTATTTTCAACAAAAAAGGACAAATTAACAAAGCTTTTCTTGTGTGTTATATTAACGTAATTGCCAATAGCACCTACATGTTGTGACATTCATAAATATATCGGTTTGCGTTGAAATGAGAGAAAAACATAGGACTAAGTCGTTTTCAGAAACAATGAACGGTATCACAACAAAAAATGTAAGATGAATGTTAACGTTGTCTCAAAATTAATACATGTTATTATACTCAGATTCAAAGGTTGCGGTGAGATAAAGGAAGGTGCAGGGATTTTATACAACGCAATAAAACAAAAAGTGTACCGATATATTCTGGAATACACACAATTTGACTTTTTACCGTATCCTTCTTTTTAGTGTGTACACTTATGTACATATTTGGTATCAATAATTCGATCACTTCATCGTTTACTTTATACATGTGAGTGTTGTAAGTCCGACTGATTATAACATGTGTTTTCAGTAATATGTTAACATGCTTTTCAGGTACAGCTTTACGCGAAGAAAAGTTTCCAAATCACTTTAATTCTACAATAATTTTACAAAATTAATGTGCTTCAGCTACTCAATGTAAGCTGAATTACTAAGTAAACCCCTCACAAAAGGTTTGGAAACTCAAGTTTGATCCATTATGTAGATTATAAACCGAGCACAAAAAGTAACTACCCCAATAAGCAACTGCTTTTCATTTCATAAGCAAGAATTGTTTCAAGATTCCGTCTTGCCAAAATATTTATATGGTAGTTAAAGGGTACCACCACCCCAAAACAATATTCTTACTAAAGAAAGGTAACACCTTTAGTATTCCATTCCATCAACAAGTTCACAAAAATATGTTTCCAGAAAGAAAAACAAATAATTGGAAACGCATCACCATTCTAAAGCATGCGTTCATGCGGTCTGAATTACGCAGACTGCGAGGTGTGCGGTGAATTGCGATGTATGCAGAGCGAACGAATCGCCCGGGAATCTATTGTTTACAAACGTGCGCGTGAATAGCATTGGCGCACTCGCGCCAGTAAATAGCCAGTAAATAGCAGTGGTTCCGTAAGTGGTGGACATTAATTGCTTTGTTTATGAATTTCACAACCCTTTGCAAAATGTTGGGTATCTATTTGATATCACAAAACGGTACCAAAACAAATAATAATAAATTATGTTGTTCTTTGCCTGGTGGTCCACTTTAAGAAAACAATGTGTACAAATAAGAGGTAACCGTTAGTCTATGGTTGAGTAAGCACACATTAAAGAGGAAATGGTCATATTTCAAAATTCGCAAAAGTAATATCATCATTGCAGTGTATTGAGTATTGATACATTTCAAATTAAATTGGGTCTTTTAAATTGGGTAATTATTGTATGTAATCTGTCCTCGTTCGGCCATGAAATGATAAATATCTCTGATGTTTACACAACATGTACATGACAACTGTATAAACATCGTGCTTAGATGACATCTTGAAACAATTATCGGTTATGAAATTATGAGCAGTTGTTAAGAGGGGTGGGGGTAGTTACTTTTAGTGTTCGGTTAATAGTTGGTACCGTTTGGTAGGCTGTTTATCCCTCTTTAAAAATGTTATTCAATTATTAAAGGGCAATGAAACCCAACCACACTGTTGCTTTCATAGACTCGAAGGGATTAAGAGGAATAATATCTGAAAGTTAGAGCATAATCAGGCCATTAAGGCCCAGTCCTATACTGACGATTTTTACGGAGACTCTCAACGATTCGCAACGGTTTACTAGAACGAATCGACTCGATTTAGCCACGGTTTAACAACGAGTTGGGAAGAATTGTACGGCGACTCAGAACGAATATTCGCGTCCCTTTTTTTCCTTTTCTTCTTCCCCTTCCCCTCCCTTCATCCTCTTCCTCTTCTTCTCTTTCTTTTTCTCCCTCTTCTTCTTCTTTCCCTTCTACTTCCCCCTCCCCCTCCTCCTCCTTCTCCTATTCCTTTTCTACTCTTCCCCCTTATCCTCTATCTCCTCCTCCTTAGTTCCTCTCCCTCGTTTTCTCATTCTGACTTTTCTTCTCCTCCCTTTCCTCCTTTGCTTCTCATTCTCCTCTTTCTTCTATACACAAACTGCAATCGTTCGTGGATGTATTGTGTATGTTAACTTTGTAGGCGAGCTATATAGCGAAATAAGCATATGTCAAACCCTTTCGTCCACATTCAGGACATACCTTGCTTGTTACATGTTTTACCACAGTCATAATATTCCTGAAAATTGATTAAAACACGTTGTCGCGTTGGTTTTGTGTCGGTTCCTATTGGTTCGCTCTGATTCGTATTGATTCGTTCTGATTATTTGTAGTTCGTCGTAAAAATCGCCACTAATTAGAATATGGTAGAAAGGAAAGCGGCGATCTTCACAACGAAGCGATACGAGTGCAACGACGTGGAACGACTTGACACGAATATGCAACGGCATATACAACGATTTGTTGTGAAAATCGATGTGGCGTGGCGATTGTTTTGAACAGTTGAAGACGGCGATTTTGCCTCCGCTTTCACAATTTTATTCACGATACGCAACGGTTTTGGAGAAGAACCGATACGATGTAATACGATGCAACACGACGCCTCGGTCACACCTTTGCGTATATTGCTACGTATTGCTGCGCTAGACGGGGTATATCAATACGCAGCCTTACCCAGCAATACGCAGCGATTTTGAAGTTTGCAGTCACACTATTGCGTATGTAGCTCGTATGTAGCTCGTATGCCGCTCGTATAGAGACTGCCTACGGCTGCCTATGGTTGCCTATTGTCCCGATTTAGCTCGCTGTTGCTCGAAGCAGTACGATTCAATACGAGGTGTGCTCGCCTCATTGCGTATGGACCTCGTTCTTTGCTCGCTTGCCGCTCGCTAGCCGCTCGCACCAGTTGGTATCGTTGCGTATTTGCTCGCTTTAGCTCGAGTGCCACTCGTATTGTTGCGTGTCAACTCGATCTGATGCGTACTAGCTCGCTCGGGCTGCGACGGTATATAAAAACTGGTCATTTTGCAGGAACGGGCATAAGCATCTAAGCTTCTGACGATTCTACATCAACAAGAAAATTAATCTGATGACATCAATGGCCCTGCAACAGAGCTCTGCCATGCAAAGGCTTAAGCTTTTGGTTCAGCTGGAAGAAGAAGAGGCGAATGATGATTATGAGCAAGGGAAACTGCTCCTTGAGCTGCATCGACGAAATGTCACTCGAAGTTGTTGGGTGCGGTCCTGGATCTGCCGGAGGAAAGACCAGGGACAATTTGACCAACTGATGAGAGAGCTGGAAGACGAGGACCAAGAATCATTCACGAACTTTTTGAGGGTTACCCCGGCAATGTTCAAAGAGTTAGAGCAGAGGCTACACGAAAGACTGGAGAAGCAGGACACTTTCTTCAGGGAAGCCCTCTCGCCCGCAATGAAGCTGGCCATCACCCTTCGACACTTGGCCATGGGTGACAGCTACAAAACACTCATGTATAGCTTCAGAGTTGCCCACAATACGATTTCACTCATTGTACGTGAGGTATGCACAGCCATCACTGAGGAATATGGAGACGAGCTGGTGAAATGCCCTACCAGCCCACAAGAATGGAAAGCAGTCGCACAGGGCTTCGAAGACCGCTGGAATTCTCCCCATACCATTGGTGCCTTGGACGGCAAGCATGTTGCGATCAAGTGCCCCGAGGATAGTGGGTCAAGATTTTATAACTACAAGGGTTTTTACTCTATTGTACTCATGGCCCTGGTCGACGCCGAGTACAAATTCTTGTGGGTCGATGTTGGATCCGAAGGTTCTACCTCTGATGCCCAGCTCTTCAATGCATGTGAACTGAAACAACGCCTCGAATCTGAAACCCTTGGAGTGCCTCAACCAGAGCCCATGCCCAATGATGATGAGGACACCCCCTACTACATTGTGGCAAACGAGGCATTTGCCTTGAGAACATGGCTAATGAAGCCGTATGCAAGGACGGCTATGGCTAGAGAAGAGAGGATATACAACTACCGGCTATCCCGAGCCAGGAGAGTGGTGGAGAATGCTTTCGGCCTTCTTGCCAACCGATTTCAGTGCCTGCTCACCACTCTCCGGCAAAACCCTTCAACCGTCCGGACCATGGTACAGGCATGTGTATGCCTGCACAACCTGATGCGAACCCGCTATCCTTCCATCCAGAATTCAGCATTGGACAGGGAGGACGCCGAACATAACATAGTGCCCGGTTCCTGGCGAGGAGAGCAGACCCTGGCTGAACTTAGGCAACCGGCTAGAGGTCGCTCTGCTACTCAGGCAGCTCAGGCCCAAAGAAATTATATCAAGGCCTACTACAACAGCCCTGCTGGTTCTGTTCCATGGCAGGAGTCAAAGATTTGAATGCTGGATTCATGCAGGCCTGATGCTCAGAATTTCACCAGCCCAACTCATCGGTATCGACGACATTTCAACTGCTTACCTGACCATCAGCCAATGTCAGCAACCGTTTAATTTAACGCGGATAATCTCATTTAACATTATTCAGTAGAGAAGAGCGAGGAGGAATCCAATGACGTCATGTGCTTCAGTCTCCTCGACAATGAACCCTCTCATCCAGATCCGAGATGCAGCATCATCATCGCGGACTCTGTTCTATAGCAACCGCATAAATTAAAGACTTAAAAGACTCCTAGTATATAATGGTGTAGTTTATGCATACAATTACATATGTATTTCATTCATTATTATACGATTCATTTCCTTGTTAATATATTCGATGTTATGCCCTCTTAAAAGCTCAAAATACCGTGTTTTCTTTAACAATTTTTTGTTTTAATTCTGAACTTGAAGTGAGCAGTAAAGCTGTTCTAATGTTGATCTGTTGTAAGCAGCAATTCCTGGTTCTTTTCATTGGCAGGAGTGAAAGAGTTGACATAATTATTAACTCACAGTTACAAGAAGTAATGTTGCATTAACAGTCGTTAAATTTAGTTCCTCTGTTATATTTTTGTTATTAAATGTTTTGGTAATGATGTATCATTGTACAGTTGTTAACTGGTGGTGGAGGGATCATCACGGAATGTCCCATCCGAAGGATTTCAAATGCTATTGAGGGAAGAGTAAATAAGTCTTCACGGAATAGCATTTTAAATCCCGAGGGAACATTCCGTGATTTTCCCGACGACAAAGTTAACAACTGTTATATCATCTGGCTAAATCCGCGGGCTAATACAAATCATGAATTTAAAAATGAAATGCCAAAACAACATACGGTACGCGTAGATTATACGTGTACCTTAGGCTCTTATTGTGACGTCATAATGTAATCCCTTTTGCAGCGCGCTCCAGAGATTTATGACACCCGGGTGTCATAACCTCTGGCCATGTGTCATAACAAAATTGACACCTCTGTCATGACCCGTGATTAGCCAATCAGCGACGCGTATTTTACTAAGTCAGATGATATAATACGGTGATATGTGTAAAGAGTGTTTTACACAAATTCCTAATTGTTTATAGCAGCATTGGCACTGGGAATGTTGATAAATTTGGTAGAATACGGGCCATTGTTTTGATTGGGACAGGGCCGAACATCATATAAAGAGAACAACAGTTGTATCTAAATAAACTTTTGATAAAAACAATATAAAGCTTTATCTTGATTTGAATTTCATTTTATAATAGATGATACTTAACTGCTATATTATTACCCAGCTAGCCACCTGACGTCGGGCCGATGTCGGAAGTTGGTTGCCGGAAGTCGGCATATCGCCGTTGGCTCGAGGTTAAAATGTCCGCCAGCCCAACATCGTCACGACGTCATTTTTGTGATATATTGGCATAACGTCATTTTCCGACAATGGCCCAACATCATCTCATGACATGATGTTGGGCCATTGTCGGAAAATGACGTTATGCCAATATATATGCAACACTGTTGCATATTGACAAAAAAATAATCATTCAGATTTGTAAATTCTAAAAAAAATGTTTATGACATCACAATTCACCACTCTATAACAACAAACACAAAACTAGAAAACACAAAATCAAACAGATCATTTAATTATAACTTTATTTTTATTAAAGTAGCATCAAAAATCACAAAAATCTCACAAATTAAATACTGATAATACTTGAACACACTATATAATAAATATATTAAAGAAACACAATTTTGTGAACATACACTGAATATGGAACGTAGGCCATACCAACATCATACATCGTAGTAATATTATCATGGTTATCCGCGTTTTTTTCATCTAAAATACAAAACGGAACATAAATTATTTATCAATTTCAACCTGTAATCAGGTTATATCAGGAGTATAGTATCAACAAATAAATACTGATAATGGTGGTTTAGAACTGTAATACTAGAACACTTCATACTTTCAACAGTTTGCATAATGTAGCATAATTATCATGGTTATCCGCGTTATTTTCTTCTTACAATACGGAAGAACAGAGGTTATTAATCAATTTTAACTTTGAATCAAGTTGCATAAAACTACCGAAGTATCACAAATTAAACCCTGAAAATGCTGGTTTAAATATGCAAGTTCAATACCATGAATACATATTGTCAACATACATTGCATATGGAACGTACTCCACACTAACATATCATACAGATTTAGCATTATTATCATTGTTATCCACGTTATTTTAATGTATAAACTATTGATACATTTTAACTTTTAATCAGGTTATATCAGGAGTATAACAACCTGTGTGGCGCCCCGTCTTTTATTGTCAATCGTGCTGCTAGGCAGCCAATCGTAGTGCTAGCGAGCTAAAGCGAGCGGGAACCAGCGAGAGCGAGCTAAAGCGAATGGCGCACGAGCTATACTCGCAGCATAGCGAGTGACATACGAGCGAGACTCGCAGCAAAGCGAGCGGCTATCGCAGTGATTCGTGTTGCAAGGAGCGGTGTGCGAGCAACAGCGCAACAATACACGCAATCATGCGAACGACAACGAGCTACAGCGAGGTACATCGTGTGGGATACGCAGCTATACCCAGTGACACGCGCTCCAAAAATGAGGTGCGAATGATTGCGTATACCTGCGCTAGGTCACCTCGCTGTCGCTCGCTGTTGCTCGCATTCACGGGTTGTCACTCGCTCCCGCTCGTATGCAAATTGACCTTGCGTTTGCTTGCGAGAGTTTAGAAAATTTTAAAACATGCGAGCGACATACGCAGGCCCCTGCGCTTGTCTGCGTATTGAGTACGAAGTGAGCTCGCATCATTGCGCTTTATTGGGTGTATCTGCGTATGTCTGCGTTCGAGCAATACGCAGCAATACGCAAGCCCAATACGCAAAGGTGTGACCGAGGTAAAGGAGTGGTCACATTGGACACGACTCCCCACGACTAGACCCACGAATGCAGTACGCATTGGTAGTAAATCTATGGCAAGTCGTTTTAACAGTTATTCCTATTTCTTGATATCAATAATTGAATTATTGATATCAGTTTATTTCTTGATATCAAGTATTACCAATACAGAAAAGTATTTTTTGATATCAAGAATGCATTTCTTGATATCAAGAATGCATTTCTTGATAGCAAGAATTCGATTTCTTGATATCAAGAATTGAATTCTTGATATCAAGAAATAGGAATAAATGTCAAAAACGGCTTGCCATATATTTGTACCAATGCGTACTGCATTCGTGGGTCTAGTCGTGGGGCGTCGTGTCCAATGTGACCACTCCTTTAGCGATTTTCTCGACGAATGTCAAATCGTTGCGAATCGCCGTGAAAATCGTCAGTATGGGACTGGGCTTTTAACAAGAAAACTATGGCTCTTTGAAGATGCCCATTTATTCCTATGGGGAACTCAAATTGGCAACGCACTCTGATAAATATGTGAACTACTCCCCATATGTTTTGTACACAAATTTTCCCATTTTTACAGTTTTCTCCATAGTCACACTTTTTGATTTCCTAAACTCACGATATGTTGTGTATAGAGTGATGTATTCTACCAAACATATGAACTCAAACATACATTTTGAAAAAATTTAACAACATTTTAATTGTGTGTACAAAACGTATAGGGAGTACTCCACAACTTTGCCAGAGTGCATTGCCAATTTGAGTCGCTCATAGAAATAAATGGATATTTTTAAAGAGCCATAGTTTTCTTATTTCTTGACCGAATTTGCTCAAATTTTCAGGTACTATTCATCCTATTTAGTGTATTTTACTGCATGCAACAATTCGTCCGGATTTCATTGTTCCTTAAATGCGAGTTCAAATGTTTGCATGGGTTTACTAACATGTAGAAAGTTTAAGAAATATAACAAATCATACATTGCATTTAGTTACGGCAATATATTGGTGTATGCACTTTAATTACATAAACTCCAGTATGCAAAACAAATTCAAAATTCATGAATAATACCAATTTCATTATATGTGACTCGTCACGGCAAGAACAGCCAGAATTTCTGTAATCTCATTTCTAAGATTTTGATACAGTCCGAACCGGTACTATCTAAGCTTTAATATGATATAAAATCTGTCACATAAAGATTCTGTAATCCGGAGTTATTAATGTTTTTCCAAGAGCAATTTTGACTACTCTGAAAATAAAATCCCGAGAAAATCGCCCGAGAAAGTTTACATCCGTTTCGAAAGTGAAATAAGCTCACCAAGCGGACGATATGCTACATGATGCATGAATAGAATGCCTTAGTAACCTTCATCCAATTTTCTTGAAAAATTGCATATCAGTAAACATGTTTGATTTACACCTTCCCTGCGAAAATCGTTGAATATAATCCATGCCATGAATAGATATTTATATATTTAATTGAAATATAAGTGGAATTCGGAAAGATGACATCAAATTCAAGTACACGACTTTCAGAGCATACAATAGCGAAAGGACACTCTCTCGATTGTTCGACGGATCGATCGATTTGAGAGTGTGTGTTCGTACATGGACCATGGACAATACTGCGCTGCGCGCGGTGCCCTTTATAATTATAATCCTGCAAACTGAGTGCGAAAAAGCCTCCTCGATGTCCGTACGCGCAAGAGGAAGAGGGGGGGGGGGGGGGGGGGGGGTGGGTTCACAGTGATCTCGTACGCCACATTCAACCACATGCATACAAATTGTGTACAGGGGGCCAGGGGGGGGGGGGGGACGGGGGACATTCAGGACAATAATTTTCGGACGTACTTTTTAGATGGCCCCAATATGCGATATTTCACTAAACTAAGACATTCCAAGATATTAGGGATGTTTTGTAGCCCAAGTTGTTTGAATTATGAAAACACTCTACATACTAGCACATTTTACGAATTCAGGGAATGGACACATTATGCGTATTTGTTTTTAATTTTATTTTAATCTAGCGTTTTTAAGTTAGTTATTACTCCCCTCTCGTGTCCAATAGGACGCTCATAATTATAATCTAGAATGTAGGCATAAATCGGGATTTAATAATAATCGTTTTTAAACAAAAAATGTATTTAACAGCTAGGAAATTTGGGAATACAACTGTTTATTATGGGGTCCGTTAACATACATAGTTTGCAGGTGTGTATATGAAGAGCTCGTTTAGAAAAAAGGTTAGATCCCTTATGTAAGTTTTGAGAAAAAGAGTTTTTTTTATTTATCATAGTTAGCAATGTTGAGAGGAAATACAATTCTATTACATGAAAGAGCATCATAATAGGATTGTAAAATAACTCTTTAAAACAAATTCCAGCATCTTCTGCTTTGTTTGTATTAATTTTTTTTTTTTTTTTTTTATTTCTACATCATCTAACTATTATTAATACTAAAGCAAATACACAATACAATCATAATGATAATAATAATAATAATGTATTTATAACGGGCATATCAATATGTCTCTATGCGCTGTAAGAAATTGAAATAGAAGATAGAAATGTTCAGCATACTATACTGCGTATTAATTACTATTATAATAAGTATAGGAACTTTCTAAGTTGTACAGGCTGTTTCGCCTTTTGAGGCTCTTCAGTAACTTAACTTGCAGTACAGCGGAGAACATATACCCAGAGAGGGTGTTAAAAAGGTGTATATAAAGGGGGATATATAAAGGAACTTATAAAGGAACTACTTTTAACAATACCATGAATACTGGGTGGTGCGTTCAAGCAAAAATGTTTTCAATGTATACATATAGGTTTAACTTCATTTACTAGACAGGCAAGTATGGGACGGCTGCAGGGGGTGGTGGGGTGGGGGCTTATCCATATTCCGAAAGGAGGAATTTTCTCTTGTGTCTACATGTGGAAATTTCTTTTATACATACTATTAAGTAAAATCATAATCAATTAACAAAGCAAATCAATCAAAATACATCACTAAAAGAAAACATCACACATACAGAAATGTGTCTTGGGCTCCTTTCAAATGAAGAGGAAATAAAGACAATTTTTCATCTGTTTATCAATTTCCTTGGCAATCATTTTGAGTTTTTCAAGGTTTCTGACACTCAAGCAAGACCAGGAATCCTAATAGTGTAATTATATATTTAAAGGCATAACACACGATCGTTAGCCAAAATACGCCTTTTTAAAGACGTCAAGAACACTGATAGAATATAATTCGTGGTCCTTCAGGTAAAGGTACCCTTTTTCAACTGTCACAAATATTGTAATGAATTATGTACCTTTTTTTCTTCCACCGCGAACATATTCATGAAATCCTATTTGCAATTCCTCGAAAATAAAATGTTTGCAAACACATACTCAAAAGACTCCATACACATCGTCAGTGTGTAGTGACCCCAGCGGGCAAGGAATGCACTACGGAACAACATATTTGGGACTTACAATATACATTTATACATGATGTAGTTGCAGTCTGTGGTCCAGGACCTGATGTTACACAGTGGGTGGTCCATCTCACTTCACATTTCAGGCAGTTTAACATGACATAAGTAATCAACAGTAGTTCTTTGTAAACATGTTCTGTATATTGGTCCATATTTTAAAGTAATCCATTCACGGATGATTGATACAAAACGTGATATTTAATTTGAGACTTAAAACATTTACCGTATCATTTGATCACTCTCTGAATGATGTGTGGTATAGACCCATTGAAAAAGAACACAGACAAAATATCAGATCACCCCCTGTCCATTCATTTTCAGGGCATCGAGAGGTGTTCCGGAACCCTGTCAACTTACTCTTACAAAGCTATATAATTAGAGAGACATTGGAAACATCAAAACCCTTTACATTCTTCTATCGCCATATGTCAAACAACACGGTACAAGGAAAGTTTAAAATGTTCTGAGTGATGTTGGCTGAAATCTCACTCCCTGCGTTATAGTGATCCATTAACTGTGTAAATTTAAACATAAATCATTCGATCTGTTATCTTGCAGACTTGCACCTCTTTGTTAATACAGAAGACTGACTTGATTTGATTTTTTTCAAATATCTCCCTAATTGTGGAGAAAATAAAGGTTAGCATTGGATTCATTCCGAGAGGCTTTGAGATGGTAGTGAAAACTATTCGAATTCGGATACTTCGACCGTTTACAGTATCCGATTTTTATATTTTATGCAAACAATATGGATGACATCTGACATCAACGCTCACTCTTTGAAAAAGTGTTATGTTTCTTCGAAACTTCCACACATCACGTGGAAGGGTTTAAGGACGATTAAGTAGTGACGTATGAAATATTACATTTGTACAAATGAAATGTAACGGATCACTTTAAGGACATAATCAAGTAGAGTCAAGAGACTGTCTATAATGAAACCCGAGTGAAATAAACTTAATTATTAATAAACTATCAATCAAACATTAACGATTCAATTACAGAGTACGGAGGGTGGATATTAAATGTTATGGGGTCAAGTGATTGCACAGTCATCTGTCAGTGGCCTAGCGTTGGGAGAAAGGCACTGAGGAGCGTCTTGCTAATTAAAGGGCAAACATACATAAAACTCCATGAGAACGAAAAGAAAAGAAAACGCCATCACGCATGATCCCCACAACCTCCTCAATCAGTATTGTACGTCACAGCGATTCATCAAATACAGCATAAAAGAAGCGTAATATGCTGACGTGTTTATTGGGCAGTATTATAGTACGGCCTTGTCACGTCTATGATTACGGGACGATGTTACACTATCACGTTATGTATTTCTGTATTTTGTTTAGCTATTTGTTTCGGTAATGGTTATTTGATTAGTTGGGGGAATGAGAGGTTAATTTCCTGGTATCTCAAGGAGCCATGACAAATACAATGGCTCGAAATATTGTAGTCCCTGGTATGAATTATATGGATAATATTCTTTCAGAAACTTAGCACAAGGTGGCGCTATTTATAAATACTCAGTTACAGCATTGAGTTATTTTTATCGATTTGAAAGCTTTCGTATTTTACATCATATGTATGTGAGATAATAAATGTAAAGACATTCCCCACGCGTCACCTGAAGCAATGACGATGATGCATTTAGTATGACGAAAAAGTATCAATATAATGTAGGATCGATACTTGTATAGCTTATTTAGTTTGTGTATGGGTTCTGCATTTGAAATCAGATAAATATGTGGCAATCTGATTTATTTCAGTCATATTTTGTTGGATTTTCAAACATTGATGTTTGATTAATGTTGCACTATGGACAGGTAAGGTCAGGTCAGATGATGTATCTTGCTACCGGTCGAAATGTAACCCCGTACCATCTCTGAACGATATTTGTCAGATTCATGGAAAATGTACATTGGTTACATGATGAAAAGAGTGATCATACAACAAGAAAACGCCCGAACTACCACCTACTGATGAATGATTCTGGTAGACATTGGCAACATCAAACCACGTCATATTAACCCAAAACCTGCCAGTAAAGTACACTCCCAGTGTCACATTAATTGGAAGGCCAAGGCTACGTTGCTTTTGGGGGATTCTAAGGGAATGTATTGAAAGGCAAATACACCACGCCTGCAGATTAGGGAGCGCACAGGCAATATAGCCATTCAGGTATACAATGCCACAGCACAATACAATTGGCATGGTCAAGTACTATATTGTGCGTGCATGCAGCAATGGCATCCAATCAGTAGCTGCATTGTAAGTTGGCATGTTAGGAGGCAATAGCTCTATCAAGAGGATATAATTAATTTAAATTAAAAACCCATGCTTTCGTATGTAACCATAAGCCAAGCAAAATTGCACATTCAAGGACATGTACAAGTCCCTAGTGATTTTGTTAAATGTCACAAAGTTGGTGGATCACTTTAACATAATAATATGCAGACTGAGTGAGACAGACATGTACAGTGTACCCAAGAAATATTTAGACACCTTGAAAAAATCACTTTAATCTAAATGATGCTAGAACAAATTTTGAAGAAAATGTTTGATCAAAAGCTGCCTAAAATTCATTGTATGTGTTTATTAGATATTGCTTTGTTGAAATCAAGATAAAATATAAGACCATTTTTTTAAAAATTATCAAAATAGTTAGTTTCGTATTTTTCAGGGTGTCCAAATAATTGTTGGTTACAATGTACGTTTGACTCGTGCCAGTTAATGATTAACTTATCATGTGAGCACTTGACATAATTCGATTGAAGACTATTCAAAACACTATGGTGGTGAACCTCTGAACAAACTGGAGGCAAAGGATTGTTAGATGTTCCATATCTAAATGTTGTCCGTACCATCCTGCTCTGTTATTTTACCTATGGCGATGATGTGAAAGGAATGCTGGTAAGTGTATTATATTTTATTTAAAAGATAACTAAAATGTGATTAGAGTATCGACCGTACATTCTAGAATGTGGTTTTTCCATAATCCATACTATTTGTTCGGTAAATGGCAATAACAACAAACTGAATTTAGTATGGAAGTTATGTAATAGTCATCATTTGCCTGCATGATTGTCTTGTTTATATTATTGTGAACGCACGGTATATCTGTCAACTTCTACTCTAATCAAATTCATTCAAGAAACAGGTTAATTGATACATATTATAGAGTCTGACAAAATCATACGTATTCAAGTGATACATGAATTTAAACATAACAGTGATGCGCCACTAGTGTCGAAAGATGGAACGTGCGCTATATTAGTAGTCACCATTATTATTATCATTATTATTAGTATCATTATTATTATAATTATTATTATTTGTAGCAGTAGTAGTAGTAGTAGTAGTAGTATTAGTAGTAGTAGTAGTAGTAGTAGTAGTAGTAGTAGTAGTAGTAGTAGTAGTAGTAGTAGTAGTAGTAGTAGCAGTAGTAGTAGTAGTAGTAGTATATTTCCCGAAAATTATTGCAAATGTGCAATATCTAAGTGATTTTTGTTGAATTTAACAAAGTTAATGGATTACTTTCCAATAAAACAATGTCTGCTAGTAACCACTTGATCAAATTTGCAATTGTTGCAATAGTATATCCATGTAGGATTATATATATTTTTTTTTATTCTCAGCAGCATTACTCCTAAGAAATGTGAAACGATATGAGGGCGAGATAGAACTGACAGAATCGGGCACAACTAAAAACTGTGATGAGTAATGAGTAAAGTGATGAGTGTACCCATGCCCCAATAGTGGAAAGGTAGTAGAAACCTTTATTAATTAAGGTATGGAACTATGTATTGTAATAATAGACGTCATCGGGATGTCAGATAGGTTGAATAGCTTTTTACTTGTGGATCTTGTCAAGAATCTCACAGGGAGTATTGACACGATCACTTGCTACCATATCAAATAATGCTTCAAAATCATGCACACATATTTTACGGCAAGCGACTATTCCTACCGCCATATTACAAGTAACTTAACACGAATAGAGAATTAACCTAAACATGTTTACATTCCTCGATAAACAAAATGCATGCTTTCTGAACAATAACATAAACAAATCGAGCTTGTGTAATTACGTGTGGAAAGGGCCATAATTTGGTTTTCAAAATATGCACGTCTCGCATTATACAGTATTATTAGAAAGGACGATACTTGTGCTTATCCTACTTCATGTTCATTATTTGAAACAGTGCTCTCTGTTGTCACCATGGATTTGATTGAGGCAGTCAGGGAAGAGAACGTCAAGAAAACACGCAAACTGCTTGGCAGCGTTGCAGATGTAAATGAGGTCGACGAAAATGGATTTACAGCCCTGCACTATGCTGTGAAGAGGTAACCTCCCATCTTTGTACTGCTTCCCCTCCAATGGACAAACATATTTATATGGAAAGAATTCGACAATAAGAAGATCAGATTACTCATTTATTACATTACCAACCTAATTTCCAGATATTTGTATGGTTCAAACTCTTACCGCATTTTTTACAAACAGTATATTACTTTAATTTGCTGAATTATAATGAAGGGCGTATAGGCACAAGTGTTGGTATAGGCCTATAGGTCTGCTGCCCGGATACCATCTTCCCCGTTTTTACCTGACAAGCAACAACAGCACAAACACAATCACCGCTTATATGTCTGGAAATTATATTTGTAATATGATTTTGCCCGAATATTTAATGATTTAGCACGATTATGATTTAACGTTGACCGTTTTTTTCAAAACATCCACAGAGGGGAGAAAGATGAGGGCAAGCATTAAGCTAGCCTTCGCTTCGTAACAATTTTCACACTTTCGGTCACCAACATATTGAAATAACGCCAAATGAGTGCTCATTGATTTGTCTTTGCTTTACAACTGTACACATCTATTTCATATTTTATGGAATAAATAGAAAGCCCAATTCTCGACATGATATCATTGCGCACACTGGTGTAATGGTGGTGGAGGTGGGGGCGGGGGTGGTGGGGGGGGGGGGGGGGGGGGGGGTTGGGCTTGGTGGCGCTTCGCTCCCAAATAAAATTCAATCATGGATTATATCTAATTCGATACCAGTGATTCCAAAAAAGGTATTTATTTAGACAAGATAACTCCGGTTTAACTTCATGTCAAGTCAACTGTGTGCCCTAAGTATGCAGCAGATTGCATAATTTCAAATAAAACATTGCAAAAACACCCTTACCGTGCACGGACGGACACACCCTACCAATACACACTCCCCCCTCTCAGTCGCTTTGCTCCCTCGGGATTCGGTCTTGTCTATACGACTGGAATACTATTGTTCCTGTTGTATCATACATACTGTGTCTTTGGATGCACCGTTTGCAATGTATATGTCACTTTGCGAGTATTTGTTTTGGGGTGCACATTTAATTTTGTTTTTTTCTTCTTTATGAAACAATTAAAACCTCTTTTTTCCGGTCGGTAGAATCTTGACGCATTTACCCACATCATATGTCGTCAAGTCAGAATTTCCTTTCTAGGTATGCATCAGATTGCACAGTTTCAAGTTCAAAAATGCAAAAGATTCCTACCGTGGGAGGGGGATAACCCCCCCACCACACCCTCATCCCGCTCAGTCGCTTCGCTCCTGTAATATCCGACTGTGATGCGGATTTGGTTTTGCCCCCCTTCCCCCCTAAACAAAAAAGTTTTGGATCATTACGCCACTGATTGCGCAGCGAAACTAAGATGGCGATTGTACTAGCCCGGGAAATGCACACGCATTACTGTTGTCACGGGAAATATAGTTCGCTCTGTCAAACAAGTAGTGACGGGCATGACCTGTGTGTTAAACAATGGAGAGGGCATAGGGGAAGATGACCCTTTGGGAAGGATAACACTTTGTAGAAATCAAGAAGCATTTGGAAGTTCTTCAAGGGAACAACCACCTATAAATTTTGTTTAATACATGATCAGCAACAAAGCAATGTTGTTTTTTATATTACGAAAACATGAAAAAAAATGTATATGTCATTTTGCGATTATTTGTTTTGGGGTGCACATTTAATTTTGTTTTTTTCTTCTTTATGAAACAATTAAAACCTCTTTTTTCCGGTCGGTAGAATCTTGACGCATTTACCCACATCATATGTCGTCAAGTCAGAATTTCCTTTCTAGGTATGCATCAGATTGCACAGTTTCAAGTTCAAAAATGCAAAAGCTTCCTACCGTGGGAGGGGGATAACCCCCCTCCGCACCCTCACCCCGCTCAGTCGCTTCGCTCCTGTCATATCCGACTGTGATGCGGATTTGGTTTTGCCCCCCTTCCCTGTCAAACCAGTAGTGGCGGGCATGACCTGTGTGTTAAACAATGGAGAGGGCATAGGGGAAGATGACCCTTTGGGAAGGATAACACTTTGTAGAAATCAAGAAGCATTTGGAAGTTCTTCAAGGGAACAACCACCTATAAATTTTGTCTAATACATGATCCGCAACAAAGCAATGTTGTTTTTTATATTACGAAAACATTAAAAAAAAAGTTCAAGAAAAATTATATTATACATTTTAAATGTGTCATCATACTAAATGTTGTATGTATGGATGTGCAGAAGAATACAATTTTCATGACATTCGCTGTATTCGCTATCGTTCAACCTAACACGATTTATGAATTATGAACACATAATGATGGGGCTATATATCTTGTAAATCTTGTATCTCGTTTGTATAAGGAATATGCATCAGTCTCGACTAGCTGCATTGATGTTCAATGAAATATAATGAAACATGAAATAAGTATGGAGTGATAGAGAACACGTATCTTAAGGTAGACCAGACGCTCGTCTTCTTATCGCAGTCAATATGTTAATTGTGTTTGTTTTAATCATCGAATAAATCTGGGCCCCAGATTTATTCCTATCGGATATATTTATAAACGTTTCAGCCGTTTCTGAACCGATTTTGATCAAATAATGTTTATTCTACCATAAAAATCGTGTATGGTCGTACACCTCATTTTCTTTATTACCTCACAACAAATGTATTTCCTGCAGTGCCCTCTATTTCAAAACTGAACTACCCCTTTAAACTGATATAGCCAAGTGCGTTTTTAATGGGAGACATGGTTCCAGCTTGTAAATAGTCATCAGGGGGGACATTGGAATCCCAATTGTTATAGTTGAACGGTGTAAATAAAACAATAATATATCCACAAGATAACAACACAATCCACATAATATTAACACAACGTCTAGAACAGAGACAAAGATCTTATAGTGCGAGTCTTACGCAAACTTCACACCCATTAACCTTAACGGCAAACATCCCAGGCCCCTAGTAGTTGTTTTTTAACGTCATACGTATACATACCCCATATCATCGAATTTTGTTTGCTATTATCTGTTAACTCTTAAGTACGGTTTTAAAAAGTTGGGTAAATATTTTATATGTAGCTGATTTATTTATCAGTATACAATTAAAGTGATCAATCTGCACGTTCAACGACAATCATTGAGCTTTGGCAGTTTTCTTGCACTTTGTTGTTTGGGCTCATTATGGTAATGGGGAGAATGGATTAGGTTTAAGTATAGAATGTTGAATGATAAGGGGTTCAGTGAACCTGTTATAGTGTAATCAAAATGAATTGGCATTAAGTGATGCGATTCTGTTATCAATTTGCACTTTCAGCATTGCTCAATAAAAACGATGATACTGGAATATGAATGTAATATTCGACTTTTTTTAAATTACAAACTGAGTGTGTCCAAATTGAGAGAGGCAAACAATTTTAATGACAGAATAAACTATTTGATCAAACTCTATTCCGAAGCGGCTAAAATGTCATTACATATTTTGGATCGGAAGTAAACTTAAAGCCCCCGGCTTTAATATTGTCGTTTGTAATGTGTTATACGTTTCGATCATGGGGGAGAGTTATTAGTTTGTGATGTTATGGTGCAGGTTTCGGTTACTTAAAATCAGTTTGTACCAAAAGCGTACTATTTCCTTTAATGGATAACTTTAAATCATAATTATGCAAAATCGCAAAACCCAGTGCAATCTTACATACGTATTAACATAAACTTATTAACATACATATAACCATACATTTACCTTGTTATGGAAATTGTTACTGTTTAGGTTAATCTGTGACCTTACACCACAAAAACAACCATTAAGTCGGGGAAAAATGATTTTATTGATTTTCCATATAACATTAAAATGGAAAGTCATTACCTTTAAAATGGTATATGATTTGTCATATTGGGACTAAGCAAACCCTTTAAAAATAAATGCCAAAGATATGGAATATGACTGATGCATTTTTAAAAATAAGGGAGAAACGTTAAGATCTGTGTCTATTCATGGGCTGTAATAAGATCACATTTATTAAATGAAAAAATTAATATTTAAACATGATTTCTGACGCTCATAATTTCCCAGAAGATAGATTAAGATATGCCTATTCAGGAAATACCAAAATCCTAAATCTCATATTTTGAACAAAATTTGACTATTTTAGCTAAATAAAACAGAAACTACCACAGCGACATAACGGTCGTTTTGTGGTGTAAGGTCACATATCATAATATTGACAATAGCCATGTATGTAGTATGACAAAATGTGTATTTTTGTTAGAAAGCATTTATATAAGTATCGTAATCGAACTTTACTTTAAGTAGATGATTGGTAACCAGCGCTGATTAGAGTCATAAAATAATGTTCAATCGTAAGTAGATGTATGTGACCGGCTCTGGGGAAAACCAAAAACTTTGACGCAAAATGTAACATTTAGCTTTTGATATGATGTTGTTGTGTGGATTGTTCTCTTTATTTTGAGACAATTTATAGTGCCGATCGGACAACAATTTTTATTTTTCTTATTCTACTAAAACAATGGAGATAATTGAGGTTAAAGTGCAACACTCAGTTCAAAATACATGTCATTCTTGATTTTATCCTAAGATATAGCCATTTTCCCGATAATATTTCGGAATTCTCAATAGAAACTAGAAAAGTTGCCTAACAATATGGTACTAAAATGTCCATTTTCTCCCTGAGGTAAATTTTTGGGAACTTTTCAGACCATTTACCCCAAAATTGTAAATGCGGCGAAGTTCCTGGTTTTGCCAGAGCCGGTCTCATATTTCAATGATTGCCTTTTGAATTTTCTTTATGTATGTGTTTATATTTTGTATTCAAATTACAATACCCGTAGCAATGTATCTCCTTTTCTTTGCGAACAGTAACAATCTACGTATGGTAAAAGCTCTCTGCGAGCACAGTACAGATGTCAACAAGCTATCGGCGCTTGGACTTCAGAAGACACCACTCTATGTCGCAGCAGAGTCGAATCACGTCGACATAGCCAAATTCCTCGTATTAAAGAAGGGAGCAGACATAAACAAGTATGCGTGCAGTGAAAACTGGACCAAAGAGAATGGGTCAGACCCCGACTTCATCGGGCAGCTTACAAGGGTCACCTGGACATGGTGCGATTCCTTGTGGATGCAGGTGCCGATATCACTACAACAGACGAGGATGGCTGGACGCCGCTGCACTGCGCGTCGTACTTGGGTCGACAGGACGTCGTTAACTACTTGTAGCCCAGGGGAGCGAATGTCAACGAGAAGGACAGCGACGGTTTGACGCCACTAAACTGCGCATCGCATAGAGGATATCTCAACACCGTCACTTCTCTGCTCAAGAAAGGAGCCAACAGGTTGATGGGAAAGACAAGGACGGCATGACACCACTTCACCACGCAGCGAAGAGCGGCAACATGAAGGTTCTTACATCCTTGTTAGAGAGCGATGCAAGCATTAACAACAAGGACGGAATTGGTGGCACCGCGCTTCACTTGGCATCACGATGGGGACACTCTGGACGCTGTAACTTATCTCGTTCGTCGTGGAGCTAACGTCAATAAGGTTGACTTCAAAAGGCGAGTCTCCCTCCATCGGGCTACTGCGAAAGGTCACCTAAACATCGTGAAAGTTTCTTATCGAAGAAGGTGCTCTGCAACGATGCATGGTGATTCAGACGGTGGTGGACACCTCTACATATGGCCGCTAACATGGGTCATCTCGAAGTCATGGAATACCTCCTCAGAAAGGGTGCGGAGATCGACGCACTGAACAACGCTGAGAGAACTCCCAGTCGACTGCCGCTTGCGACGACGAAATAGAACGTATCTTGACAAGGTGAAAGTTGCGAATGTAATTGTTGTTATATGTGAAATTAAATGATATGACTAAATGCATCCATGCTTATGTCGACCATTAGCAGTAGTTATGGCAGAAGATTCACACTATGTGGGATATGATCTTCCACAATTGATGTGGTTCGTAAATGTATACCATAAACACAATACAGTCGTTGAATAGTCGATGCAGACGAATGATGGTTATTGAGCTGTTCATCGTAAATAGTGTGAAAACACTTACTGTCATTAATTTCAGATGGCCAATCTATATAGAAAACATACATTTTTTTTTTTAAGAATGTTATTCTTGTCCAGTTAATATTTGGTCAATGTTGACATTTATCTTTTCTTCTGAGTTATCTTATGATAGTGTTTATATTTATCACACAGATTCAAAGAAAATGGGTTTCTTTCAGAGAACGCGGAAGATGACATCGGTGGAGGTGCAACAGGTATCGACGAGTCTGGCGGCTCGCCTTCTCAGGAAGAGAGCTGGTGGATGTGGCACAATCCATAACGAGCCTGACCATGTTATGGTGCCTCTTTCGAGAGCTGGGTATTAAGGATGGTACTATCGCAAATGTATTTGAAATCAGCGACACGCAATCTCTGGCTCGGGCTGCGCTGGATAGATGGTTGCAGGGAACATCACAATCCACGGATAGCGAGAGGAGAAGAATCATGAAGACGGTGAAGGAGTTTTACTTCATCAAATCTACAAAAGGTACAAAAGCTTTACATGTTAAGCGGGTATTACCAATATTGCGACCCGATTTGCACTACACTGCTCTATGTTTTAACATCGCACCCCTAAGCATAAACTTGGAGGAAAAAAAAGGAATAACACTTAACACCTCCAATCGATAGCATCGCTATCATTTGTTGCTGTAGATCTAAGCTAAAATTATCCTGTATCGATATATCGCGACTCTAAGGGGTGTTACATTCTGCTCTTCCGTGTTGCACATTAAATTTGATTAAACTCATGTGTCTGTGTTTAGCCAATCAGTAACTCGTATGTGACTAAGCCATACAACATAATGGAAAAAAGTTTGGTGTTAGATACTCGAGTCTGAATATTCAGGTGATATAATGCACTTTTGTTATTCAAATGAAATACAATTTTTAATGTTCCCTTCTTTGACATTACCCTGAAAGGTATGACGGTCCGTGCTATTTGCGGAGAGATAGCAAAGAGAATCGAATCGATGCCCAGACTCATCGGTCTATGCGCCGAATTAGACGTGGAAGCGCTTGAAACTGTCAAAGAGATCGAGAAGGGCCCTTCGGCTCCTTCGATGCATCTGATACAGGAACGTGCACTCCCGCTTCTGCGTCAGTGGGTCCAGGATGGAGGGAAACGAGTCGACTTGCTCCGCGTTTTGCAGGCGATCCACATCACCGGAGCTGCGGAGTCGGTTTCAAATGGTATTACGAATTTGACGAATTAAGACACATATTTTGTATATTGTTAAGCATAATAGAAGTCTATTTGTGCAACCTGTATAGTTTCACATTAGGCATATTACATAACATAATATTGTTTTGTATTATGTATAATGTGACGATTTGTAGTGTGCAAAATGTATGCTACCACAAGACCTAGTTTATTTGTAACACACCCATTCAACTGACGCGTTTCAATGAATAGCATACGACCATTTCAGCTTAACCAATATGGGATTCTGCTTACAATGAAAGCTAAATGTGTTTTCCGAAAATGAATGAACACTAAAAACGCTACTCTTCTCAAAAATGAGTCGTAAATGATAAATGCGAACAGGGTAAAACATGCAAGGTTGCAGGAACAGTGTTTAATTAGTTGTAAATGTTGTTTTCTAGAAGTTAATGATTCAAATTGTACGAATCTTCGTGTTTATATTTCCGGAATAGAACATTATTTTGCCTGAGTGTGGCATGAGTATACCGAAATATGACGTAGTTGTTGCTCGTGTATGACAGGGCTTTAACCGAATATGTAGGTGCCTGTATGTTGCCCGAATATTGACATTATGCCAGACGCTTCGGGTTCTCCCTCTCATTCATGGACGTAAATAATTACGTAATACCGATTCATCAGGGGGATGAATGAATCTCGCTTACTTTATCTCATTTGTCCATTGACCTAGCTATACACGAGCAGCCCGGATTAGAGAACTCATTCTCCCACACAACGGTAGGGAACGAGGGAGGAGAGGTGCAGCTTGGAGAGGGTGATGTTCAGATGGAGGTACCGGCCGGGGCACTTCCAGAAGATTCAACGGAGGTGGTGACGATTAGGGTACCAACCCAGGTATGACCAATAATGCATGCCAACTAAGCATGGACTGAACAGTTTCAAGGCAGTAAACGCCGAATGTATAATTATATCCGTAAATATGCCATTCATTAACCTTCTTCATGAATGTGATTATTTTAGTATGAGGTGTATTACAACAGGCGCCATGTTGTTTGTTTATCATGTATTAAGCATCAATTGTATTCGTTAAAAAGATTATTTGTTTAACGAATTAGCCTTTTTTCTAATATATCTTCTTTACTGAAAGATAAATTCTCACTATAAACATACCCATTACCGACATGACTATAATAATACGTTAGTAATATGCACATCATAACGCAATGCATTTGTATTTCATCATATCGATATCGTTTTTGGCATGAACTGCCTTCCATATACAGGTCCCCGATATGCCAGACGAAGAGGGAGACGTCCAAGTATCTCCACCTGTCCTGTGCACCCCCTCTGGCCTGAAGTTCAAAAAGCCGGTCAAAATCAAAATCCCACATTGCACTAGTCTGGAGGAAATCACTGACGATACACGTGTCATACTTTGCGTCAATGAAGGAAAGGGTACGCTTGTTTGATTCTGTTCTCGTCTGTAATAACTTAAATTTAGTATTCTTGGCCACTAAGAAAGTATTAAATTAAAATATAACTGCAAATATAATAAACAACCAGTTAGAGAAATACCCTTCATCACGATTTTAAGAAATTGTATATGTTTATAATAATATTAATCTTTGGTTAATATAAATTGTGAATTGCGCAACATTGATGCTGTTTCCTTTTCACTACGAATTGGAAATATTGCTGTACAGTTAATTCAAATCCATGTTTCTCATTTGTTTTTCAAATCTGTATTGGCTAGGCAAATTCACTCGTCAAGAATTACCTGCCAGTGAATATGCTATTTCGTCAGAATCTGTCCAAATCAGCGTGCAACATTTCTCAACGTTCAGAGTGGTATTCAAGAACCTATTCGGATTGAAGGTCGGATTCATGTCCTTGTTTCCCGAATTCATGCCCAAAAAGAGAAAGCCAATCATGCACGTGTACGTCTATCAGATGTACAAACGAAATGAACAGGTGAGCATACTAATGTATTTAAACTATATACAGGGTGGCCCCCGAAATGGAACGGGATACTTGCGAGAAAATAATGAAAATGTTCGCTGGATGTGGAAATTGACATAAATGGGAACCTGTCATAGTGTTACTAAAGATGCCCTAGAACAAACAAAATTCTTGTTCTTGGTTTCATTTCTCCGTGTGAAAGAGCATCTTTCTTGTGAAACTAGTTATTCAATTTATGTATTATGGGGAATATACTTTTCTTTTCTTTGTATTATTATTATTATAATGATTATTTGTTGTGTTGTCTTGGGGGAAAGGGGGCACCGTGTGTATCACCGCATGTGCAAATCATCTCTCTCCCCCCCCCCCCCCCCCCCCCCGCCCTCCTTCCTTCTCTCTCCCTCCCTCTCTCGATCAATATATGAAGAGCTCACTTCCAAAAGGCGCTAAATCCACTTTCCATACAAATTGAGTTAACGATATATCTACATGTATAATCTACGTAGCTATCTAGGAATCCACATCTTACGACAAATAACTCACTCCAAATCAATATATAGAAAGTTCAATTTTCATATTCCCATAGGCACGTGTACAAAGTGGGACAAAGATTTAGCGCCTTTTGGTTGAAAGCTCTTCATATTTCGCTATACAGTGTGAGTCAAAATAAACGAAACCTGACTTTAGTAGCTTATAAATCCACAATTCTAAATAATTGCCTTTACAATGATATATCATTATAATGTTATTGTTTTACGCTTCACCGAACACTACCTTATTATCCAAGTCATAGAAAGACTACCCTTGTCCAAGTTTGTCGTTGTCTTGTTCCATCATGAATGGATGCGTCTGTTTACCGATTTTTGTTTTCAAAAGAAAATTTCGAGAATATCCTGTGGTAAATTAAAACGAATTGAAATACCAGCTGGTTGCCGGTGTTGTCATGTTGTCATGCCCTCCATACCCTCCTCCCATCAGCAACTTCACTGTTTGGAGGCAGGGGCTCTGAATTAGACATGTAGGATGAAGTTATCTTTGAAGAAACACAAACAGATGCAACCATTCACACAACAAGAACACTGCAAACTTGGACACGGGAAGTTTTTGCATGACTTTGGATAATTTGGTCGCGCTCGGTGAAGCGTGAAGAGATCATAGTGTATGATATATGGTTGTAAACGCAATGTCCCAATCTTTAGCCTGATACCAATATCAACATGATATGTTTATAATTTTGGATTTTAAGCTATTAAAGTCAGCTTTCGTTCAGTTTGACTTAAACTGTATACGTATATAGTTTTTACATGGTTGAATGTTACATTGGATCCAGTGGTTGAGTTGTGCATGCCTGTTATGTATTGTTTGTGCTACCCGAAGGAAGAAGTGCAGTTTGTTTGCATCTCTTTTTAACTTTCGATATGAATAGAATAAGACCCGTGGTAAGTTACTATTTGACAATTAATGCACTGACCATACATATTATTTGTACCTCTTTTTACAGAAACTTCTTTCGAAATTGAAGCAGAAGGGACAGAATATCTTTGCTCACGAATCCGCTGAGTGTTTACCCAAGTCTTCAAAGGGTGAACTAGTCGTGGCGTGCATTGACCGGGATACAAATTGCAAGCAAGAATCTAAGGTATGGTCATAGGAGTACGAGCACATTATTGATTGGGGCTGAGGTCTGTTACCCCAACATCTTTCCAATTTGTTATCCAGCTGACAAGTTCCCTCCCCCTACCCAAAATTGGGGTGAGGGGTCTGTACTTGGTGAGCGGAATGTAAACCAAACACAACAAAGTAACAGCTCTCTAAATAACTTATCATAATTTCATAACCGAAACTCGTTTCAAGGTTTCGTCTCGCCAAAATATTTATATGGCATTTAGGAAAAACGATGTGTAAAATTACGAGGTGACTGTAAATCCATGCTTGAGTAAGTACATACTATGGGATATTTTTGCCTGACTACTGTCGTTGACATAACCTTTCAGAGTCAGCAGATTGGTATTTGCAGTTTGATCATAACGAATGAACTCTTAACCTGAACTAAAAACAATGTTGTGCCGACTCTCATATCGATATGATGATTAACACAAGGCAGTTATGATAGCTAAATTCCTCATTACGTGAATTTAGATATTCATTAGAATGAACCGAAAGATGAGCAAATTTACTTAATTATTGTTCTAGCTTATTGTGTAATTATGCTAATATATGTTGTGTACTTGCATGTCGGTGGGTTCTAGATCACGTTCGAGAAACTCATGAAAAAGAAGTCCAACACGGTTGACTTTGAATTGGACTTCTCAAATGATGTCACAGGGAATAAGAATTTCACGCTCACTTTGAGTCAAGGAGACGAAATCCTAGAGGAACGAATTGTCCAAGCAGAACTGAAAGGTATAATCATTATACTATTGTGAAGCAAATAATTTTGCATAATTGTATAAAACTTGGAATTAGAATGTTCTACACCGTAATTATATTTCTGGTTTGTCCATGTAAATTAAATTGTATCAAGCATTGTAATGGCTATGTTAATTATTTAATGAATACTCAACTTGTTACAATTTAAATACAATATTTGGTATATTAATTAGGCAGAATGGTATGTAACTTGACGTTGGATTCAATCTAATCGGAAAACGTGTGTCGCGTAGAAGGTTATAGATCTACCTATAACCAGATAACGAGCTGTGTATTTTGAATGTCTTTATTTCCGTGCAGAACCCAAGGGGCAGAGCACAGACGCAATGTAAGTAGAAATGTGGTCAAGTATTGTAAGTAGTCTAAACCCAACATACATTCATAGTGCCCAAAATAAACGATAATTTACAAATTAACTGCGTTCAGTCAATGCAAATTCCATGTTAGCGGAGATGATTGCAAAAATGGGAATTCAAATTTCGTACATTAGTTAAACATGTGCTGAGTAGAGCTTAACATTATTATGGCCGATGCCCCGCCCTGATCAATTGTCACTTTTGACCGATGTTGCAGTCCGAAACTGTTCACATATTTGCATATTTGCTGTCCGTGCTACGTTCCGCACAGACTACACATTGGTTGTTACTTAATGTCTTAGTCATACTCACTTGTTGAAATTAAGACGTTCATGTTCGGATCCAGTTGTTAATACATGTTACATGCAAGTAATATATCTTACAACATGTTATTTGTACAACATGCATTTGTTTTCCTATTTGTCAATGTTTTTTCAGATCTCGAAACGAGGTTATTGTCGAGATTGAACCCAAGAATGACTTCGAGAAAAAGCTATATAGGGTAGCTGAAAACATCCCGAACGACAAGCTTGACCTTATTGGGCTGAACCTGGATTACAGTATGGCGCAGGTAAAGCGATATGAGCAAACAAATATGAGGTTTGCGGAGGTAACGTTTCATGGTACATTCACTATGCTTGTGCACTGGGTTGATAAATCAAAGATCTCTGACACGCGAAAGATAAGCGTGAAGTTGCGAGATGCTTTGATCGGGGCTGAACTACTGGCGGTAGCCGAAGAATATTTCCCGGGGATGGGCGACAACATTGAAGAAACAATGGAAGAAGATGAGACATTTGACACAACGCTGGCTGAACAAGAACACCATGATGATGTTGATGTCCGTGAAGATATGGCTCGGTATAACAGGAGTCAGAGTGAGGCAAGCGAAGTTGTTAGCAGGCCCTGGTGGGTTTGTTGTGCTAGCTTGTTTGACGATCGCGTCGAGGGTGACTACAGTCTCGCCAAGGCAAAGAAGAGGAAAGGCAAAGGGCCAGGACAAAGTTTCAAAAAGACACATACCTATAATAATGATGCCGATTAAGGCGTCTTGTCGATCAACCGCGCCGCGGCCTTCACCGCCTAAAGAGACTATCCCAATCCATATATATAATTTCCGAATTACGTGCGCAAGCAAGCTAAAACGTCACGCTTATATAAACAAAATATTCGTTTTAGTGTATGTGTCATTTGTTTCGCCAATAGTGCCAATTGTGGTTATCGGAGAAATGTGATATAAAATATCACAATGATATCTTATTGGATAGTAAGCAAATAATTACCGTTGGTGAAGGTGATGGGACAAACTATCACTTCCGAGGCGAGCTGGATGTAGCTATCTTTCCGAAGCGCAGCTGAGGAAAGATAGCTATATACATTCAGATCGCCGAGGAAGTGATAGTTTGCCATCGCTTGAAACCAAAAGGTGATAATTTGCTTTATATTCCACATCGAACTAGTCTAGTCTAGATCTAGTCTATAAGAAGGCCTAGACTAACTCTAGTCTAACTAGTAAGTACTGTTACTAGGTTTGATCTACTTGCCAACAATGTTATTCCAATTTCGGTAAGTGTGCCGTCACACTATAGCCACGCTCTGTCTGCGTTCTCGTACTTATAAAAAAAAAAAAACATTTTTTCCAAAGCGCAGGGGAAACGCCGACAAATCGAGCGATTAATGACACAATGGTAGCTCGTTCCCGCTCTCGCCACGACCTGAACACGCTCTGCGTACGCTTTGGCCACGCTTTCCGAGCTATTCACTGTGCACGCTTGGTGTATCTTTAACAATAGCTCATTACAATGAGACGAGGTCGTTTGCTCTACGCTCTGTCTGCGTTCTCGTACTTATAAAAAAAACCAACATTTTTTTCAAAGCGCAGGGGAAACACGATCTCCATGCACACGCTCTGTGCGATCCAATACCATGTACGAATGTAGTTGAACACACTCAGTGCGTTTCACGAGGTTGGGTGGAGGGAATGGAGAGGGTTATTATTGTTGACTATCATTGGTAGTAGTAGTAGTGGCACTGGCGTAAATCTGTTCGGAAAGCACAATGCATTGGGGGGTCGAGCAATTGTTCACAAACCGTTTGTGAACAATTGCTCGACCCCCCAATGCATTGTGTTTTCCGGACAGATTTACGCCAGTGAGTAGTGGTAGTAGTGGTAGTAGTGGTAGTAGTGGTAGTGGTAGTGGTAGTGGTGGTGGTGGCAGTGGTGGCAGTGGTGGCAGTGGTGGTAGTGGTGGTAGTAGTGGTAGTAGTGGTTGTAGTGGTAGTAGTGGTAGTAGTGGTAGTAGTGGTAGTGGTAGTGGTAGTGGTAGTGGTGGCAGTGGTGGTAGTGGTGGTAGTAGTGGTAGTAGTGGTAGTAGTGATAGTAGTGGTAGTAGTGGTAGTAGTGGTAGTGGTGGTAGTAGTGGTAGATTTTGGACAAAACAATCATATATTTGCGGGAAATATGTGTTCATAATGCATACATAGGGTGTGCGTATGTCCCCATTCATTGGAGCCTCATATAATTTGTATGCCGCCATGCCACGTTTTAGCCAGAAATTGAGTTTCCCCCAAATGTACATTATTTTTGCCCGGACATGCCATTTTAAATTGTGATATCATTTTACCTATAGTCGAATCGTGTCAAACTTCGCAATCTATAGCGTCCACTAGCAGAAGTGCTGGAATAGATCTGCAAGAATGTCTTTTGTTCAACTTGGGAATGAATGAGAAGAATATGACACTTGTGTGAAAAGATATCCTCCCATGCATGGACATACAATAGCCCCTGAACAAAGAGTAGGACGCCGAAGCCCCAAGTTTGTTTTTGAACATGTCCAAAGCGAACGCCGAGCTAGCTACGTCCTGCTCTTTTGTTCATCGAGCTATTCATGGAAGGATATCTATTGACGCATGTGAGATAATCTTCCCATTCATTGCCCACTGCGTTGCCAATTTGCTAATTTAACTTGGTCGCCGCGGGAGCGGCGCCAGAGCGGCCGAGAAAAGTGTACGATCTAAACAATAGCGAACAATGAACGCCGCTCTCCACACGACCTCAACACGCTCTCCCCACGTCCTCCCCACGCTTCCAATTTTATGAATGGGGATTAGGAGCGGCGCTAGGTCGGCGCGAGAGCGTAGCTAATGTGACGGGGGTATAACAGGGTCACTCCATGACAATTCCATTATATTAAAACAGTTCAAAAGTAAGCGGCCCTTGAAAATTCCAAAAGTTAAAACGCGAAATGTAAGTCAACAAACACGAAAATAGAGTCTCCCCAACACTTGGTGTAGCGCCTTCAAGTCCATGTCAGACAGTTCGTCAAAATGTATGCTTCCAGCATTCGCAATAATATTGGAACACTTTCAGGCTGAACTTAAGTTGTCGCTTTGTATTTTTACTTTCACTCTCAAGCACAAAAATGTCCATTTCAGCTTCGTTACAGCTAAAATCTTACGTCGAACAACAGAACAAGCAATTAACAGCGGGTTAACAGCGCAGCAAACGGTGGTATGTACGATAGGTACAGTGCATAGCGTATTGCATGCAGCTTCAGTGTACTATGTATGCACAACGAATACAATTCAATTTGTAATTCGCGCGCATAGAGTTATCAGTATCACGCCACATATATTTGGGTACGGAATTTGAGTGGCCACACACGAGCTCCACAGTCAAGTCAATGCAACCGCGGTGAAAGTGCGTTGCACTCACTAGATAGTACTTTTATGTAGTGAGTGCAACGCACTTTCACCCAAGATATCTACAGAGTGTAACGAAGTTTTCTTCTCCCATCAATGATGGGCGAAACTATATTTCATCACGTGATTTCATTAACTTTTGACCAATCGTAGAGCAAGATTCTTAGTATGTGGAATATAATAATAATTATATTGAGTATGATATCAATGGTTTGTGATATAACTTTTGATGAGTGACTTGTGTATGTATAACAAAACATAAATTCAAGCAGGCTTAAAACAGAACAAGTTATACACGTTATACTATACCGATTGAAACCAAATCCAACCAGGCCATATATCATGATCCCCCCCCCCCCCCCCCCCTCCCCCCAACAAAAATTAAAGGGGTACTTCAGTTTTGTTAGAATGGCCCGTATTAATGACAAATACCCCCAGGACAATTACCCTCAGGACAATTACCCCCAAGACAATAACCCCCAAGACAATAACCCCCAAGACAATAACCCCAAGAAAACTACCCCTAAGACAGCTAACCCTTGGATAATTAACCCCCAGACGATTACCTCCCAGGCAACTTCCCATGGTCGATGACCCCCCGGACAATGTACCCCGGAATATTACTCCTATGACAACTACCCGACAAGTCAACTACCGTTCGGTCAAAAACATCCCATCCCCCCCCCCCCCCCCCCCCCGGCCCGGAAAAGCAGTTAAGCTGGTTACAAAGTTTTGTATGAAAAAGAAGGCAGTTCGTTGAGTATAATGAAGTCAGTTCTGATATAATTATGCAAATCAGGCAAAGGGTTCCATATGAGAGCATTCTGAGTCCATTACTTTTATAACGATATTTGTAAGTCTTCTAAAATGTTCCATGTACATGTACATGTTACACATTACGCCGATTACACTAATGTATGTAGGCTATATAACATACTGACATTGATGGATTGATGTAGTATCATTTGTCACTATTTTGCATGCTGGCGAACTTACGCTGCATATAAGCTAGAAACGAGAACATGCCATGGTCAGACAGATATCAATTGGTTCTCGACCGGTTCATGAAAGAATTTCGTGTATGGTCATGTAAGCATCATATTTAATCACGAAGTTAAGGGGCAAATTGCCATAATTATGAAAATGGGTGAATTTGTCAATAACATAATATATCAACAGTATTATATACCCTTTACGTGACATGTGGGTACATTTTCGTGGCCTATCGGACGTTTTATGAGTAAAATATTATGGGAAACAATGCCCCCCCCCCCCCCCCCTGCCGTATGAACACCTCAAATGGCTGGATTTATTTAGGGTTTAATATATTTGTCTCAACTAATCTGAATATAATAGTGCAAATTAATCAATGTAATAATACAGGCCAGAAAACTACCTTGTTATCTTATATCGAGTACATTATTATTGATTACAAGTCAAATGTAACTACCATCACCAGATTAAAATATATTTGAATTGCCTGTGTATTTTTGTTGTTTTAAAACATGTATCTATATTTTACAAGAGACGTATCTAGCGGTTAAATGTTTACTATTTGTCAATCTGCATCATTGCACATGTATTATTATAATGCATACACCTTTGTTATCGTTTGTGTGGGAAAAGATTAGAAAACCGACAAAGAATACGTACATGTAAATGTTATTATGTTCCTGTATTGTATGCAAATTAACATTATCTCAAATATCAATGCAGTATGCATGTTATAATAGGTTATTCTAGATTGGTTTATAGACAGTATTTTCCGTTTTGTTTGCTTGTTCGTAACAATACCCGTCATGTTTGCATTAAAGTTACTTTTCAAAAGTTAAAGAGATAAACAGTTTTGGAAAAGAGGGCGCTTTAAGAAGTGTAAAGCTGAGTGTACAATTTGAAAGAGCACACAATTTGTATGATATGGTTAATTTTAGAAACAGCTGAAATATCCACAAGTATTTCAGATTGGGATACATGTAGGTGATCAACGTTCATTATATAATTAAAACAAAATAATTAAAAACAACCAATAATGTTTTACAATTTGTTTCTAAATATAATTTGTAAACAAATAATTATAATCAAACATCACATTCTCATTTACATTTCCAAATGTGTGAAACGTTTCAACTTGACATGTATATATGCGCCTTTGTGTTTTAACGGCTGTTATTTTGATAAAGCCAGCGAATATTACCACCATGCAGGTATCATTGAACTTTAAGTGCACTGTAAAAAGAATCTCTGTATTTTTTTAGCAAATCTGGAGTCAGCAGATTCGCCATAAATGATGATGTAGAAGTACAGGCGGGTTGTCATGTTCTCCTACAAACGGTTCATGTATTTTTTGTTACATATTGTATGCAGATTACTTAGAATTACACGAGAATGAATGTAAACAAAAACGAAAAAAGAAAACAAATAACCTAGCCGAGAACTGAATTATTTCAGGAATGTTTCATCATGAATGTTTCACTTTGTTCCTCTTGCAAATATTGCATGGTTACTCTGCTTATACATTTGGAAATTTGATCACTATACATGTATAGTATGTTAAAGCATAATATAGTATGAATTATTAAAGTATGAAGTAAATACCAACGACTACTTTGTATGAATACAATTTGATGATGGAACAAAATCTGTAATGCATTCGTATAAACAAGACGTTGTTATGAACTAATGCGCCATGAGTTTTGCAATAAAGTTTTGCGGAATGTTGTACACATCCGTGCATATGTTAGATTGTATGAGATGAAATGAAACCAAAACTATAAAGGACTATATTGGCATTGTATTCACCCCAAAAAATATATTTTATGCATAGTTGTATACTTGATTAAGTAAATAATTTGCCAGTATAATACTATATCTTCTTTCGCTTAAAATGTTTTCTTAGACAAACTGATAAACGTTGCATGCTGGTTGTTCTCGAATTATCACCAAACTATAAAGAGATAATATCAATAAATGCAAAAGTTTACTATTTTAAATGAATAGTAGGTGTCGTGTAATCATATGTACAGAGCTATGGTAATTTCGAGTAATGATATTACTGATTGTGATGAGTGAATGGTTATGTATAATTGATTATCATTGAACATATAATGAATTTGAGGTCTAGAATTTGCAGTTTGTGACCGGTATTGATTAATGTAGCTATGTACAGATGTAAGATTAGACAATTATCTCGTTTAATCAAAATCTCAAACTTTGTGTTAACAGTTTCCACAGTTAAACATAAACTCACCGCCTTGTAAACAATGGAACTAGTCTTAGCTTACGGGCCAAGGGTATATTAGAGCATTGCATGTAGTAATAGCATTATATGTTTAGAAATCGGAGCTTTGTTTTTCCACTTAACCAACATTTAATGTTAACTCCATGAACAATTCAACTACGGCAAGTAGGTATATTACGTCTTTAAAATATTATGTTTCTCCTCCATTAATGAATGACACAAATGTATATGTACGAACAAAATTATATTGAAACATTAATTCATGATAAATAGTAATATAGAACAAAGAAACAAATAATTATAATCAAACATCACATTCTCATTTACATTTCCAAATGTGTGAAACGTTTCAACTTGACATGTATATATGCGCCTTTGTGTTTTAACGGCTGTTATTTTGATAAAGCCAGCGAATATTACCACCATGCAGGTATCATTGAACTTTAAGTGCACTGTAAAAAGAATCTCTGTATTTTTGTAGCAAATCTGGAGTCAGCAGATTCGCCATAAATGATGATGTAGAAGTACAGGCGGGTTGTCATGTTCTCCTACAAACGGTTCATGTATTTTTTGTTACATATTGTATGCAGATTACTTAGAATTACACGAGAATGAATGTAAACAAAAACGAAAAAAGAAAACAAATAACCTAGCCGAGAACTGAATTATTTCAGGAATGTTTCATCATGAATGTTTCACTTTGTTCCTCTTGCAAATATTGCATGGTTACTCTGCTTATACATTTGGAAATTTGATCACTATACATGTATAGTATGTTAAAGCATAATATAGTATGAATTATTAAAGTATGAAGTAAATACCAACAACTACTTTGTATGAATACAATTTGATGATGGAACAAAATCTGTAATGCATTCGTATAAACAAGACGTTGTTATGAACTAATGCGCCATGAGTTTTGCAATAAAGTTTTGCGGAATGTTGTACACATCCGTGCATATGTTAGATTGTATGAGATGAAATGAAACCAAAACTATAAAGGACTATATTGACATTGTATTCACCCCAAAAAATATATTTCATGCATAGTTGTATACTTGATTAAGTAAATAATTTGCCAGTATAATACTATATCTTCTTTCGCTTAAAATGTTTTCTTAGACAAACTGATAAACGTTGCATGCTGGTTGTTCTCGAATTATCACCAAACTATAAAGAGATAATATCAATAAATGCAAAAGTTTACTATTTTAAATGAATAGTAGGTGTCGTGTAATCATATGTACAGAGCTATGGTAATTTCGAGTAATGATATTACTGGTTGTGATGAGTGAATGGTTATGTATAATTGATTATCATTGAACATATAATGAATTTGAGGTCTAGAATTTGCAGTTTGTGACCGGTATTGATTAATGTAGCTATGTACAGATGTAAGATTAGACAATTATCTCGTTTAATCAAAATCTCAAACTTTGTGTTAACAGTTTCCACAGTTAAACATAAACTCACCGCCTTGTAAACAATGGAACTAGTCTTAGCTTACGGGCCAAGGGTATATTAGAGCATTGAATGTAGTAATAGCATTATATGTTTAGAAATCGGAGCTTTGTTTTTCCACTTAACCAACATTTAATGTTAACTCCATGAACAATTCAACTACGGCAAGTAGGTATATTACGTCTTTAAAATATTATGTTTCTCCTCCATTAATGAATAACACAAATGTATATGTACGAACAAAATTATATTGAAACATTAATTCATGATAAATAGTAAAATAGAACAAAGAAACATATGTTAAAAAAGGAGAAATCAAATACAAGAACAAAGGAGGAACAAAGTCGGTGGATAATGGAGACAAATGCAGGTGATATAACTGACATTTCAAGGGTCACAATATGTTGGGTTTGTGTGTGCGTGACATTGTGTAATCATTGTTATTTATACATTGTATTATTTTGTTATGATGACAAAACAAAAAATGGATTGTGCGCCTGGTGGGGTCTATATATTTGTATTTTTATACCGATAAAGACTACCCCTTCAACAAAAAGTAAGTGGTAATCGTTATCAGTATACAAATAACCAGATATACACTATGTATTAGGCGCACAATCCCCTTTTCAGTTTTGTCAACAAAACACTTACAACCCAATAAGAATAATAATAATAACGAATCTAACAGATAATTCATATTCACCTACTAACCTTCTATCATACGATATATCTTTCAATAACTTAACGTGGTTTTGTGCCGGTTAAATTGTACACTGAGGTTCTTATAGAGGTATAAAGGGATTCAAATTTAATTGAATGCTTCCTCTGTTTAACAAATTTACAAAGGAGGTTTTTAAATAATGGTTGATTATCTCGTTATTCAACACTATTTCAACCAATTAACCAAACATCACATGCACACACTTTTTTGTAAATGGTTGAACCAATGAGTAAAAAAAAAACTTTTCATTTAGTCATATTTAACTGTGTTATTCCTTTCGAGCAGAGTGGAGTAATAACTGACAGTATGTAATGTAATCGTGCAGGTTTTGGTTGCTTTAAATGTTGGACAAGAACTCTACTGACTTACTTGACTTGACTTATTCTTACTTAAGTGTTTAGGACGGTTTCCCCTTGCAACCCTACAAAACATCCTGCTTCATTCTGATTTACCCTGGTCTAGTTGTTCTGCCTCTTGTAGGGATAGACCCACATCGCACCGAATGTGGTCCTTCCGTCTCGTATGAGCGAGGGCTTTCCCGAGGTCTGCGTGCATCAAAGTCATTATATTAGTCTTGGTATGGCAGGCGGTGATGCGGCATGCGAACCACATGGCCGAACCATTTCAGTGTATAAACTTGTTGGTCCTCTGTCATGATTCTGCATTTGGTGGCATTGATTTTCATTCCCCAACTTCTACATGCCTATCCAGTTCCCTCGTTGAGTTTTTGAGGTTTTCATATACAGGTTCCATGAGGGTGGTGTCATCTGCATATCGGAAATTGTTAATACGCATGTCACCCATCTGTATTTCACTGTCTAGTGTTTTAATGTCCTTCATCACAAATTCCAGGAATAGGTTACAGAGACTCGGAGAGAGGAGGCAGCCTTGTCTGACACCAGTTATGACATCAAACCATTCGGTTAGCTTTCCGTTCCTATGTTTTGCTTTGCTTGTACATGCGCTCTATGAGGTCGACTAAGGACTTGTCCACACCAATGGAACGCAAACATTTCAAGAGAGCTTCTCTCCAAATAGTATCAAATGCCACTTTAAAATCAACAAAGTTCAAGTGGATTGGTATATTTCTTTCTCTGAAAAAACTCTACTCTCATTACCAAAACTCAGCTATCCCTTTAAATGGATCTAGTAACTTTGTTGACATGTGCAAAAAGTGATGAATGGTTGATGCAATGTATATTATTGTTATCTCATATGTCCACAGGGTATTGTGTAAACATTTCAAGTCAAATGGACATTGCATGGCCAAGTAATGAGCGAAAATGCAAAGTGATATTCAATAACTCACTGCACTCACTTTGTACACAGAAGAAAAACTCGCCCGGAGTTTTTCTTTTCTGAATACTTCGATCCTACATATCTTTGTAACGAAAGGGAGATTTGAAAAACCGAAACCTGTCCCATGATTTTATTGTTAATACGAATACAACAAGGTATGAGGGAACCGCTAGAATGAAAAATTTATTTTAAGGATTTGGACAATGTTACTAAGTCCCTTTAATATTTGAAAAATCTCACTTAAGTGAGACGTAATCACAGTCCTTATGTAACAAATGTGCAAGTCAAAGATACATGTGGGTGTTGGTATAGATGGCGCTACACAAAATTATGTTTTTTTGAGATACTGAAAAACTGAGTGTCTAATTTGAAAGAGAATACAATTTCAATGACATGATAAACTTTATTTGATCAAAATAGGTTCAGAAATTGTTAAGAAATCTATAAATATCATCGTTAGACAAATTATTGGGCCCCACAATTATTCGATAATTTTGAACCAGCCCAAAAGTTCAAAATGCCTCTCTTTTTCAAAAATGTACAACAGAGGAGTTTAAATCTAATCACTATTTCAACAAAACATCTGGTAGAAAAAAATGGGTCGAAAATACTGAGTTGTTAGAAAGCGCCCTTATGAGTATTACAGGCTCTTTTGTTAATTATATCATGCTTCTTATTGTTGTAGTTTTGTATTCCTTTCGAGCATGGTGGAGTTACGTAGAGATTGTTAATTTGTAATATAATGGTCCAGGTTTGCGTTAATCAAATTCAGTTTGACCAAAACTGTCCCCTCTTTACCAAAACTTAACTATCCCTTTAACGATATTGCTTATCGCTTCCTTAAGCACGCACCTACATTGCACACCCCTATTTTGGCATTTTCCACAGATCGTTAGTGAAAAGAATGCTTAATATCATGCAAGTCGACTAACAAATCTGATATTTTCGACATTAGTTAACTGCATTTATTGCTACAAATGTATTCACATCTATGTAAAGTAAACGAATTGTCAATTAATATGATTTGTGTGGTAGTTAAGGGAAAATAGCAGGAAATATCCTACCTAAAACAGCACTCAAATAGTAGTGTTTTAAAAACTAGAGGGTGCATTTTGTTTATACACTAATGTACTTTGATGACTT